>RCUC01167385.1:0-105134 GCA_003697995.1 Taxidea taxus jeffersonii | reverse complement strand
CTCTCTGCCTACTTGTGATCTCTGTCAAATAAATAAATAAAATCTTTAAAATATATATATATTATATATATACACTCATTTCTTTTCCCCCTTTAAGATACTATGGTGATCTTTGTTAATAACATGGATTGAGAGAGCATGCTTTTTTTTAAATCTAAGCTGCTAAAAATTATATTACGAAGCCTTCCAAGTATTTACAAAAGAAGAGAGAATAACACAATAATTCCCCATATACCTTTCCCTCATATTTAAAAATTGTCAAAATTTTGCCAAATTTGCTTCGCTATCTCCCCTTTTATCCTTGCTGAAATGATTAGGCAAATACCAAGTATTCGAACTGTAATATTGGTCTCTTTTAAAAATGAGATATTTTCCTCATAAACACAGTATCACTGTCACACCTAACAAAATTGTTAATATTTCTTTGTTTTTTGTTTGTTTGTTTTTAAAGATTTTATTTATTTATTTGACAGACAGAGATCACAAGTAGGCAGAGAGGCAGGTAGAGAGAGAGGACAAAGCAGGCTCACTGTTGAGCAGAGAGAGCCTGCCCTGGGGCTTGATTATTTCGGGTAGATGGAGCTCTATTTGATAAAGGACATTCATCTTTTCAGAAGAGCACCATCTAATTAGAAGAAATTATAGAGTTGGAAAATCTCCATGGTACCATGAGATAAAAGTTGATGAGGGACTTTTGACCGAAGAGTGATCAGGTTGTCCTCACCTACTTCCACTCAGCAGAATGACTCTCACTAAAGCTCTGTCTATCTGGGTTCCTTCTTACGTTTATGGTCTGCTCATAGTCTTTTTTCAGTCTTATACTTAGACTTCTATTTCTTATTTTACAATATTCTACAGTATCTATCAAATCCCCCACTATAAATTATTCCTCTTCCTACTTCTCCCCATTTCTTTTTTTTTTTTAAGATTTTATTTATTTATTTGACAGAGAGAGATCACAAGTAGATGGAGAGGCAGGCAGAGAGACAGGAGGAAGCAGGCTCTCTGCTCAGCAGAGAGCGGGGATGTGGGGCTCGATCCCAGGACCCTGAGATCATAACCTGAGCCGAAGGCAGAGGCTTAACCACTGAGCCACCCAGGTGCCCCCTTCTCCCCATTTCTATATCCCGATTTGGATAATTATCATTTTCTTTCTTCTGAAGAATACCTTGATAACTTTAAGTGTCTGACATTTTTTGTAGGTAAGATCTACTGAATTCAACTAAAACCAGGAAATTACCTTACTTCCATCTTCTTCCCAATGGGTGTATGTGTCTGCCATTTGGCCAAGGTTTTAAATTTTATAATAGAAGTTTTAAAATACAACCAAAATGAAAGACTAGAATAATGAACCCCATGTACCCATCACCCAACTTCAATTATTACTGACAAACATATGGCTGCCCTTGTTTCTTCTATGTCTCTCTACCTACTACCCACTTACCCCCACCCCTCACAGCAAGACACTGGCTGAATCCCTGGTCTCAGACCATTTCATTTTTTGGCTAAGTTATTACTCACTGAGGGAGCACCAGGCATTCTTCTGCTGTCCAGATAGCAGGGATTTCAGCATGGTGAACTCCAGTGGTTATCCTCTCTGTAGGGGGTCATGGAGATGGTTAGAAGGGGTCCCACCTCTGTGAAATGTTCTGTTTCACTTCTAAGCTGCCTACACCTTCCTTTCTGCATTTTTTCAAGCTGAGGATTACAAGTGGGATTATCTAGAATTTTGCTCATCTTTCTCCCTCTGATGGTTCTGAGAAAGAGGAGTTGGGAGCTGTAAGGAAATTTGCTAATTCCCAGAAACCTTGGTCCCATTTTTTCACAGCCACCAGCCTGTTCCTCCTTTTGACCGCTATTGATTGATAGAGTTGCCAGAAAAACACAGTTTAATAATTTACTGTAATTATATACAGTAATTTTTTTAAAACCCCAATAAATTGGGAAATAATTACACTAAAAATTTTTTATTATCTACCTGACATTCAAATTTAGTTGGGTATCCTATATTTTTCTTTGCTAAACCTAAAAATCTTAGCTATTAGAATGATTTGCTGGCTTCACCTTCATTGCGTTTACTTGGTTGGTGGGTTGATAGATGTGCATATTACTTCAGCTGCTAGGTTTGTTGGCTGGAAGTTTTCTGGGTCAGGCTTTACTCTGCCATCTTAAACTGGAGACTAACATTTCATTAAACATTAAAATGATTCATTCAATTTGCACATATGTTTAATTTCCTGTTGCGTTTAATATATCAAATGCACTTGGGAAAAGCATACGCATGACTTTTGAGTTTGTTCTTCTCTTTGCTAGAAATGTAGTCAACATTTAAGTATACTAGAGGAAGCTAAATAAATAATGTCCCATCTTGTGGCCAGTGTACCAGGCACATTGTGAATGGTATTTTTTATGGATTCTGTTTCCATTTTAATTAGTTTTTGACAAAAGTATTCCTAAAATCCTTCATCACGTATAGCTTCATGTGGTCGCTAAGTTACTTCGTGGGGCATCTGCCTGTCACAGTCACTTAGGTGACTGACACTTGATTTCAACTCAGGTCATGAGCTCAGGTTGTGAGATCAAACCCTACATCATGCTCCACACTCAGCGAGGCATCTGCTGGAGATTCTCTCTCCTCCTTCTGCCCCTCCCACTCATGCTCTCTCCCTCTCTTTCTCTAAAATTTTTTTTTTTAATTTTTTAAGAAGTTAATTCCCTTCAGAAGCCCCAATCTGAACTCCGAGATTTTTCCTGTCCCAGAGAGTGGGGTTTTGATTAATAGCTAATCACAGAAAGAGTAACAGCAAACTCTTACTTGGGATTGTCTAACTATACAAGGACTGCTAAGAAACAAACAAGTCCCTTTTTGGTGTTGTGTATACTCTTTGTTGAATGATGAGTTGAACACAGACCGCAGAATCTAGTGCGCTTTCACATTCAAGAGATTCATTACAGTAAGTGGTCGACTACCAGAATTTCTAAGAGGTTCACGGAATTTAATTTGATGTCCTACAGCCAGAAGCAATGCAGTCATTCGCACCCACACACGCAACCACTGCAGCAGAAATCCCACCACTGCCTTAGTTACCCACAACACTCAGACAGGATACCTCTCTCTAAAGCTTGCACAAGTCCCCAAAGACTCCATGACAGTCTGTTAGAGGAGGTCATGGAGAGGATGTGACCTCCAGTTGACCTGCAAGAGGGACTCGACCAATAGGAAGCTCCTCACCACCCCACTCCTTGTCATTGGGAAACATGTCCTGCCCCCATTTCCACAATGGGAATCATTTTCAAGGACCTGGTCTTGAGAGAGCAATGTGTTGTGGAGACCATCTAGACAGTATAACACAACTGAAACTTATCAAGGGCTCTCTGCAAACTTTCAAGATTCTGACAAGCAGGTGCAGAGATCTACTCTTCTTGTGACAGAAACAAGCTTCCCAAATAAGTGCCCTTGCTTATTAAAGCTGTCATCTACCATTCTAGGGTGCTCTGTCTCTTTCCTTCCTCTTTCCCTCTCCTCCGTGCAAGGACATCAGTTTCAGATTTCACCTGGGGGTTATGAAACAAAATGTGCTTGCCAGAAAAGCAAATCCTCAGCTGCTCTTTGAAAACCTCACAGAGATTTGACCTCTTGTCAAATCTCGCACAGAGAGTTAGCATGGAGGAAGTTCCAAATGCCCACACTAGAGCATGAAGTGCGAGGACATGTCATTTTTCCGTTCTACCTTGCCAAGCAGAAATTTCAGGAAGTGGAGAACAACCCAAACAGGAAGTGTATTCAAACAATTTGAAACGGTGTGAATGGCAGACGATTTAACCCAATTGCTCATTCCACATTCATTCGCCTCTTTGTCTTCCCTAACAGAACCACACTGTGGTGAAGCATCCACTTTTCCCCATGCCAACCACGTAATTCAGGGACAGCAGAACCCATTTAGCTCCAAGGACGGATCTGAACATATCTAATCCCATCGTGGTAATGCTATCCCTTGTGCTAATTATTGACTCAAGAATCCAGATTTATGTCAAAAAGCCTATGGTATTTTCCTAGAAATTGTTAGAAGTCCTAGATGGGCCTTTAAACTAGGCTGACCCAATCAGACAAACCAAAGAACTTTTATTCCGTGGGTGGTAATTGCTGTTCTCTCCTTCCTGCTGTGTGAACTGGAAAGTCCTACTGTTACCAGATCTCTTACCATCAAGAGGAACCTAAGGACAAAGCCAGAAGAGAAAGAGCAGAGAAAACTGTCATAAGAGGCAGTCAGAGGCCTGAACAGTCAGTATGTGGAGACTGCTTCTGAATTGTGTCATAAGAAAGATCAAAAATGTCCTTAGTATTCAGTCTTTGCTTTAGGGTTTCTATTACATTTACGCAAAGCATCCTCCCTGATATAATTTCTCCTCCACTTCTGAGGGTGCTCTGGGTAGCTTCCCCTTCAGGAGAGGCTTCACCAAGAACTCCGGGGTGGCTGAGTCTGGGAAAGCTTGTCTACAGGCTGCTCCCAGTTTCAGGAACCTGTACGCATCCCACCTAACACCTCACCGTTTCTTACCTTCTGGCCAGAGACTGCCTCCAGCCCATTGTTCTCTGTCTGGGCCCTACCTTCCTGGCTCTTTGGAGCAATGACAACCCCCTGGTGAAATTCTTTACCTATAACTTCTGAACAGGAGAGGCCTGGGGAGACTCACTGCCCAGCTGGTCAAGGGGGACTCACAGCTAGGATGTCTCTGTTTATAATCGAATTAGGTCAATAGTTACGTAAGTTCGTCTTTGTTTCTTACAGCCATACTACTCTGCTACTACTACTATGACCATTACCATTAACAGTAATAACCGCTGCAGGACACCGAGCCCATGGTCACCGTCACCGGTGCAGATGACAAAAGGGAGCTGAATGAAGCGGAGTCGCACGAGTGGTTTTGAATGGTGTCCCTCGGCCATATCAATACCGAAGGTAAATAATTTCAAAACTGAAGGAAAACAAGGAGGAGCTTGCCTGTCTTACCATGGAGTGACGATTTAACAATTCACCCAATTTGTCAAGACTTAGGTAGGTGTCCAACCCCAGTAAGCAAACTGGCGGACTACCTTCTTATCTAGCTGGAAGATAAATCTCCTTTTCTACGGCCTTATAGAGTCTGGAGGAAGTTTCCAGAATAGCTCTCTTGTTCATCCACGAGCCAGAGCTGCCCAAAGACTTCCTTGGATCTCCTTGTACTGCCAACCCAGCAGCGGACCTTCTTACCTTCTTACCACACCCTCTGACTCACCCACGCAGGAGGCCAGTCCCTGAACTACTTTGACAATCACATTCTTCAGTCTTACTCGCCTTCCCTGACCATAAAGCCTGACCATAAAGTTTCAGATCACGTGCCAAGAAGGTCTTGCTAATAATTCAGTAATTCGGCAAAACCGTCGAACGATTACTTTGTGCCTAGCGGCGTTTCAGGCGTCTGAGTTACAATATGAAACAAAGCATAGAGCCTGATGAAGCATACACTCTAAAAAGAGCCTGTCAGGGATGCCTGGGTGGCTCAGTGGGTTAAGCCGCTGCCTTTGGCTCGGGTCATGATCCCAGGGTCCTGAGATCAAGTCCCAAATCGGGCTCTCTGCTCGGCAGGGAGCCTGCTTCTCTCCTCCCCTCTCTGCCTACTTGTGTGATCTCTGTCTGTCAAATAAATAAATAAAATCTTAAAAAAAAAAAAAAAGAGCCTGTCACACCATGGCCTGGCCCAAGGTAGACAATTGATAAATACATGCTAAGTAATGAAGCAAGCTAATGAATTAATGAAGGACCGCTGATTTCCAAGTTGGAGTCTGAAAAACAACAGGATTCAGAATAGTTACAAGAGGGTTTGGACATTCCTTCACTGTTGCACTGACTTCAAGCCGAATTTAAAGAGGTAGCATTCTTCAACCCAAACTTACAGAAGCCATCTGGGGGAAAAATGTTAAAGTTTTACTGTTGCAGGACCCGACCAAGACATAATAACCAACAGCTGCAAAGTCTGGGAGGAAGAGGGAGATGAATCTTTGCTGATCATTACAGCATTTCCCCCTTGTGCTAGCAGCAAGTCAGAACATGTCACAGCCCCCAGCCATGCTCAGCTCGCATTTTGTAAAACACTGGCAGCCACTTCTTTGGGTTTTATCTCCAGGCTCTTTGGGATCATAATTTGGGCCCCAGACAGTGTCAGTGATGAATTTTGTGAGGCATATCCTAGAATGGTTGTTTATGGAAAATGTTAGTAAGGGCTCAAAAAAATAGGTAAAGTATTTCAGCCCTCAAGCAACCTATCTCTCCTCCCACATACAGGGAAGTAGATGCTCTCTCCGTCTGAAGAAGCATCCTACAAACACGGACACATCCTGATCCACCCTGTCCTACTGCTAAACTTTAACATAGAGCCACCTTTCTGCCCAAGACCAATAGAAACACTGTCCGTCCAACTGATAACGATTGCAGGAATGGATAAATGACTGTTTTAGGCCACAAAATTTGGAGGTGGTTGATTATGCAGCAATAGATGACTGAAACAATTTTTTTAATGTTTCAAATCTTATTACATTGGTTATAACCTTCCGAGCAATGGTGATAGCAAACAACCATCAATGTGTATCAAATTTTTTAATTTGCACACTCTTAGAACACAGAAATTTGAAATAGGCTTTATAAAAAGGCTTGCACATGTGTATTAAGATATGACCACAGATATTTATTCTTTATTATCTGTAACATGAAAAAGCTGGAAACAACTTAAAGGTTGAGGGGCATGTTTAAATTACTTATATTAATACTGCACACTTCACACTTACGAAATGTTAGAAGTAGATCAAGTCAAAGGGTAGAATGTGCCTGCTTTCACAATTCAAGATGGTTTTGAAGATTCTAACCAATATAAAGACGTTTTAATTTTTTTTTAATTCTAGTTAGTTGATGTACAGTTCAATATTGTTTTCAGGAGTAGAGTTCAGTGGTTCATTATTTACATATAACACCCCTTGTTTTTCCTAACAAGTGCCCTCCTTAATACCCATCACCCTTATACCCCATCTCCCACACACATCCCTCCATTAACCCTCAGTTTGTCCTCTATAATTAAGAGTCTCTCTTGATTTGTTTCCCTCTCTTTTCCCCTCATCCTGAATGTTCATTCATTTTGTTTCTTAAGTTCCATATATGAGTGAAATTACATGGCATTTGTCTTTCTCTGATTGACTTATTTCACTTAGCATAATACACTCTAGCTCCATCATTGCACATGGAAGATTTCATCCTTTTTGATGGCTGAGCAGTATTCCATTATGTAGATGTAGATATAGATACAGATATAGATGATATAGATACAGATATACCACATTTTCTTTATACTGACATTTTTAAAATAATATTTACAAATACTGAAAGGATGGGACAAAACTGTCATTGTTTGCAAATGATATGATTCTATATTTTAAAAATCCAATGCAATCAACTAAGAAACTATTGGAAATAGTAAGAGTTCAATAAAATGTCTAAATTTCAGAATATTTAAATTTGTATAATCAATAGCTTTCCCATACAATAACTATCAGAAATATTTTTTAAAGATTTATTTACAATATCAAGAGAAAAGTCAAAAGTTTTCCAACCTACTCATAATGGTTGCCACTGAGGAAAGGGCAGGGGGTCTTCAGTAAGGAAGAGAATGAAGGAGTGTCCCTTGAAATGTAACAACCAGAATGGAGGACAATAAGCTATAATGAGCCAAACAAAAATGACTAACCTCTCCAAATGTTAATTCCAGACCGCAATGACATTTTAGGCTGCCAGATCACACTGTTGGTGTATATTGAAGAACTAACTAATCCTCCTTTTTTAAAACGTATGCTGTTATTTAAGTCATTCTAGCCTTATGTGGTTTGCTATGTAGACCTAAGTTGAAGACTTTACAGATGTCATGTTAAATTTCTAGTTATTTGGATCAGTCCACTCTGCAAACATGCTGAAATCATTTTAATTCTATCTTCCAATCCATTCTCTCTTCCCATCGTCTGCAAACTTAACCATCACAATGACACTGTCAACAAAGTCCTTTTAAAATTGTGAATTACCAAGAGGTCATATGAAGGAAGGTTAAAAATCAAAATTTTCCCTCTCATTTTTTGTCACTTTTAACATGATGCTTTCACCCCAAACAATGTAAATTTTCCAGACTCTCAGTGCTCCTACAAGCTCTTATCAACATATTTTCAATGAGTTTTCCAAGCATCCTTCCATCTCTTAGGCAGTCGGGCTCCCTCTCTTCCTCTTCCTTTGCCCATATACATACTCTCTTGTTTTTCTAATTAAAATATTTTTGCATTTTACTGCCAGGTTTTCATTTTCTGAGCATTGCATTTCCTTCCTGGGCGACCTTCCTTTTTCAGTCATTTGTTTATTCCACAAAAATATATTCAGCAATTACTATATGCTTGACAATGTAACAAGAAATGAGACATCAAAGATTAAAAGACACATTCTTCAAAATGTATTATCAAATGGGAAAATAGACACACGAACAACTAAAGCACAAAAAGCTTTGTTCAGCGAAAAGGAATATGTGAACTGTCAAGGAAGTGAAATTCGTATGTTGATGGCTCTCCACATTTAGCCTAGGTAAGGGAGGCAGTGGGGTCCAGGGGACCCAGAGAGGTGACAGACACTGAGAAGGGAACTGGGTCTTTGACAGTCATGGGTGGAATTGACTCACACAGGCTCAAGAGCCACATCTCTTTCCAACTCTGTCTTCAGCGACTTCAGGTTGGTAGTTGAAATTGGCCACACAGGAAGTATTTACATGACAGAAATTGGCAAATGATATAAATGCAGGCATTTTCATTTTTATTAGAAAGCCAGTTGTTAAACATTTACCAGAATACCACAGAATTAACAGACTGGAGGAGCTGTTATAATTTTTAAAAAAATTATTAGAGCCAGATGAGCTGTAAAGAAAGAAAAAGGTAGTTAGGCTCTGGAATGCTGATGCCAAGATTTTAGCAACAGGTCCAGGGTTCCTGCTCTTTGCTCTCAGTGCTCTGCCCATAACCACCCTCTCTTTGTCACATTTCTCTGAGGCTAATTCGCTATTTTCCACCTGCTCCAAATCTTTCATGTCCCAGTTTCCTCCTATGATTATTCTTGTGATCTAACCAAAAAGTCAGTATAAGTCTAATAATCCTTATCATTTCTGATACACTGAAATTATTTTCTGCATTTAGGCACAATTTCCCTGGCCACCTCTTCACAGAAATCTGAGAAAACTCATTTGTAAAATGGGCTTTCTTGAGAACCCCCTACTTGACAACCAATAGCTAACTTGGTCTGAACACTACAGAGGGAGATGAGAGTACATAGTGGTATCTGAGTTACTATACCATGAGCAGTAACATCCATCCAGAGAAATGTACACACAGTCAAAATGGGCATCTTACCTTTGCTGTAATCTAAGTGATCTCCTTATGTTCAGAGCATATCACTGATTAAAAATTACTATGCAGTTACAAATATACCGTGTATTTAAGAGTAAGCATCCCAAAGAGAATGCCAGGCATTAGCTCTTGTCCTGGTTTCTGGTATCACACTGATTTTCCGATGCTCATTTGTACCCTTGGGCATTCAGAAATATTTTCTCTCTGTTTATAAATATGTGAAGTATTCCCTTCTGTTCCTTTGATCATGTACAGCTGTTAAGTTAGGGCTAGTTTCAGAAAATGGCACTACAGGGTGAAAAAGACTGCATTCAGACTTTATCAACCATCTGGAGTGCTGAACTGCTTTGATGGCCTAATATCTCTCTGATTTGATGTCTACAAAGTGAGAAAGTTTCTAGTAAAAAGTACATTACCATAGATGTTACTGAGAGATGCTCATGGCTTCAGAAGTTGTGTGCTTACTGAGGAAATCTCTGTCTTTGCTGCAGCCATATCTACGGAATCATCCAGTCAACCTCCTTCAGCCTGTTCAGCAAGGAGGTACAAGAACTGTCTCAGAGACTTAACATTCGATCACAGCTTCTGTTGAGAGAGTCTTCTTCGCCCCAATATTTTTTATTATTATTGAAGTGTAGTTAACATGCAGTATTATATTCGTTTCAGGTGTACGGCATAGTGATTCAACACTTATATACTTTTCAAAGTGATCACCATGATAAATCTAGCTACAATCTGTCACCATACAAAGTTGTTACAATATTGGGGCACCTGGGTGGCTCAGTGGGTTAAGCCTCTGCCTTCGGCGCGGGTCATGATCTCAGGGTCCTAGAACTGAACCCTGCATCGGGCTCTCTGCTCAGTGGGGAGACTGCTTCCCCTCTCTCTCTCTCTCTGCCTGCCCGTCTGCCTATTTGTGATCTCTCTGTGTCAAATAATAAATAAAATCTTTAAACAAACAAACAAAGTTGTTACAGTATTATTAACTATGTACCCGGTGCTGTCCATTGTGTCCCCATGTCCTATTACACCCCATTTGTTATTTCATACCACCTAGGAAACTTCTTTAGGAAGGTCTGGGGTGTGCACTCTAGAGTCTTCTACAACAAGATTGATGCTACCTAGTCACCAAAAAACCCTGATTCTATGTAACAGGAATGAAATCTATACAATGGCACTTTTAACTCAGCAGTGATTGCACACACACACAGCCCAATCTTGAGAGTACCTCATCAGAGGAACAAAACAAAAATTATAATGGTACATTGATGAATGGTTTCATTCCTTTCCTTAATAATGCAAAGGCTTCCCCAGAAATTATCTCTTCTGTTAAGAAAAGCTATTAATTTTATGCATGCAGATAATATCATTAAAGTAAAATGCAGTTTAAAAAAACTTTATATTTGTAATTTTAAAGATGTAAAGTTGCCAAGTAGTATGCCTTGATTTATCCCTGGTCCTGATGTTTCACAGGATTATCTTACTTGTAAGATGTTTATCTATACTCTGAGCACTGTTTATTAGTACTAGAGATTTTTACAAACATAGTAAATTGCCTAGAATCTATCACTTGGAATGTTTTCAACCTCATATAATAGAAATCCCAACTCAACTGGCTTGTAGAAACAGGAAAGTCAACTATCTCACATGACAAGTCCTGAGTTTGGACAGCTCCAGAATTGGTTGACACAAGTGATGTCATAAACACCCAAATTCCTTTTATCTTTCTGTTCTGCATCATTTAAATGTCAGCTGTGTCTCTGCTATCTCTCCTCATGGTCACAAAATGACTGCTACTGTTCCAGTCATTCTATCCACAAAGACCAATAACTAGCAAAGATCTATCCTTTCCTCATGTTTCTTTATAATAATGAAAAAATATTTTCCAAAAGTTTCCATGACTCTACCCAAAAGCAGTCACTGGAACAAAGAATGGGACTACCAAGCTAAGCTCAGATTGTCCCAGATTTACACTTGGGTCTCATGAGGGAGACTTCCCTGAAACACAAAATCAGGGCCTCCCAGAGAGGTAAACACTTATACTAACTCAGTAAGTCTCTTCAGCAATGGAGTTGCCCAAGATTCTATCCTGTTTCCTTCTCTTTTCACTACCTAGATTGTATGATTTTACATATCCTCCTGCTACCCATTTACCACTGACTCTCAAATTCACATCTCCAGCCCACAACTGTAGCCTGAGATTTAGACTCAAAATTCAAACTGCCAACTACAACAGATTCTACAAACTTAACATAGAAATGGAACTAGTTATCTTTTCTCCTAAATGTGGTCTACATCCAATATTCTTTATCACAACCAATAAATTAGCTATGTAATCAGTTTGCCAAGCTAGAGAATTCAATGTCATTCTTCATTTCTCTCTTTCTTCTTATACCTTCATTTGATTGCCAAGGAGTGTCTAGCTGGCTCAGTTAGTAAGAACGTGACTCTTGATCTCAGGGTTGTGAGTTTGCGCCCAATGTTGGGCAAAAAGATTACTTTAAAAATGAATATTCATTTGGTTTCCAAATCCTGCTGATTCAATTTCCTAAACATTCCTCAAATAAATGTTCCTCAAATGTTCCTCTCCACATAGTCTCCAATGTGTTCTTGCATGACTCAAGTTTCTCCCCATTCATTTCTACCTCCGTTGTCACTGGAATGGTCTTCCTCAAACCAAGAGGAAATGTCAGTGGCCTCCTTAAGTGCTCCATGAAATCTCAGTGGCGTATAGGAAAACAAAACAAAACAAAAGCCAGCATCATCTTAAGGCCCCTCACAATCCATTCCTATCCAGTATGACTTCCTCTTCCAACTGTCTCAATAGGCACCCCCTAAAATCCTAGACACTGAACTTCTCACCATTCCCTGGTTATGTCAAGCCTTTTATGAGATATGCTTTTGGAGAATATAGTTTTCACCACTTTGAATTCTCTTCCCCAGTATTCACTTAAGAATTTCTACAACATTCTTTAATCCTCAGGTCAAAGTATTATCTCCTCCAAACAACTGATTTAAAAGTACATGAAGAAGAATTCAACTCCAAAAGTAATTAAAGAAATACACAGTAAGATAATATTGGCTCAGAAACATCACGCTAAGTGAAAGAAACAGGTATACAAGGCTACATACAGTATGAGCCCATTTACATGAAATATTAGAAATGGCAAAATGAGTGATAGAAAAGAGAGCAAAGGTTGCCTAGGACAGGAGGAGGGGCCAGGCTGTTTGAGGGACACCAGGCACCTTGTTGAGGATAACAGAAATGTTTTCAGTCTGTGTTGGGGTGGTTATAGGACTGTATACATTATTTTTTAATTCATTAAGCTATACATTTAAAATTGGTGAATTTTTGATTAAAAATTAGACCTTAATAAAGATAAAAATACTCCTGTATCCAAACTTTAAAGAAACACTTTAAAAACAATATTGAACTAAAAGTTTCACCTATTAAATTGTCAGAGCTTAAAATTTAGATGACCCAGTGTTGGTAAAAAAATCAGTAAAATGTGCATTTTCCTACATGACTGCCCAAGAATAATAATTAATAGGACCCTTGTTGAAAGTAATTTATACACATCTATCAAGAAACTGGATGTTTTCTCATTCCCCTTTAATCTGGTAATCTGAAGATATTTTCTTTAAAAAAACGAAAACAAATTATAATCCAAAATATTTTTTAAAAAAGCTATGCATAAACAAGCTTAAAGAAATATTTCTTTATTATATGAGACGTCAGAAACAACCTATGAGGCAACAGAGGAAATTAGTTAAGTAAATGATTAGAGCATCGTGGGCTTTTTGTTTTGTTTTAAGATTTTATTTATTTACTTGAGAGAGAGAGAGTGGGAGAGAGCACAAGCAGAGGGAGCTGTAGAGGGAGAGGGAGAAACAGGCTCCCTGATGAACAGGGAGCCCAATGAGGGGGCTTGATCCCAGGACCCTAGGATCCTGACCCAAGCTGAAGGCAGACACTTAACAGATTGAGCCACCCAGACACCTCTAGAACTCCATGTTTTCAATATTGTTCCCTTGTGGGCTTCCCAAATGTCCCAGAGAGTCTTTCCAGTCTCCATGCTTCTGCAGTCCTATGTCTGAGGGACAGCACCATTCATCGTGTTTTGTACTTATTTTTATTAGTAGCTGCCCTCAAAAGACTGACCTCCAGATAGCAAGAATGCATTATATTCATCTTCAGAGCACAGCTACCCAGCATATAATAGATCCTCAACTCAAATAAGTAAAAATATTTTACTGGAAAACATTTGTCTGAGGTCCAGCAGAAGTCCTTCGGAGTGATCTTCACACTACAGTATGTGACTCTTCATAAGGGCACAGTGGCCACTTTATCATAATGTCCTCTCATTTTAGAAGCTAGACAGATGCCAAATTTAATATGATTTTCAGGGTCTTTACCTATTTTTACCAGTAGATGTGTGATCATTCTATAGTGGTATCTGGTGGCTCTGAGCAAAATTTTTCTACAAGGGGGATTTAAAGATTAGTGCCCGAACTGTGGCTTCAGTCAGACACCTAAGGGGTCTACTGTGATCATCTTTGGGGTCTAGCAAAATTTTAATTTCCATCCAGCCATCCCATCCCACAGGTATCCAAGTTCAGTGAGCTTCCAGCTATTGTTCCACAGCTGAATGTTTGGCTCTGAATGTTAAAAGGATAGAGAGTGCTCCCAGAACTCTATTTTGAGTAGATGTCTTCCCTGGTGACCATAACCAGGACTTAAATGATCTCAGCCCTCAATAGACAAAGATAATTTATGTTGATTACAAGTTTTTCTATTCCTCGATTCTAAAGGCTCTTTAAGATCTCATGCTAGGTCTCTTCCTCAGAACGCCCAACTACCTACGATCATGTTCTGTACTTAGAGAAAATTCAGCAAATGCTTGTTAGTACATGATTGACTGCTAACTTGTAAATCTGGATAACATTTAAGGTAATCATAGACCATATTTGTACAGTACTTTACAGTTTACTAAGCACTTCCACAGAAGTACAAAGAGAATGAAATGAAAACATACACTCTTTTTTTTCCCCCTGGGACACTGTTTTATGTATTAAAGCCACAAAGAAATGGGTCGAATGATAACACCCACTGCTGATGGGTGTGTAACACAACACAGTCAAAGAAAATACTGCGGAACTGCAAATCACTTGTCGCAGCGCAGCACGGAGTGGCTGGCCCCTGGGAGCGAGGTCAGAAGGAAGAGAGGGCCAAAAGGGCAGCAGCAGGACAGGAATCCAGAGGGACCAGAAAACAGACGGGGGTGGCTTGAGGCGTCAGCAACATCGGACAAATCACAAGAGGAATTCAAAATCCTAAATGCTGCCCTTGAGCAAAGGACAAGAACAGTTCCCAGAAAATCCCAGTGGTGCTACCAGGCTCCACTTCCCTCTTGACACAGATCAGAGCCTCATGACACGGAGAGGTCTGAGCCATCTGCTGGTGAGGCCATGGGGGAATGGTGACCGGCATCTGCTCAATGGGGGACAACTTAGCAACATGGGTCACATTTATACAAATACCACCTTCCTCTGGCCGGTCACTCTGCTGCTGGGGTTTTATCCCGGTTACATCTGCATCCGGGGAACAGTGACAGCCGCAGGTAGAGGCCAGGTTGAATGAGCTCCAGCACATGTCTCTGGAGGGGTGCAAGGACGAGGCTACTCCCCCATTAGGAGAAGTCTCCAGTGTATGGAGGCATTCCATACACTGGACATACATTCGGGCAAAAAATCTGGTAGATATCAATGCAATGTTTTATACATTTGGGTTGACTCCTTAAGATTTATAGTTCTTTATATGAGAAAAAAAGAAAGTGAAAATACACACGATAAATTCCAAAATTTCCCCCCCAAAAATAAAATCTAATTTCTTTCTCTTCTGCATAGAGGCATCAAATTACACAGGATTTTGAAAATTATATTTTTATATGTCCTTAGTGCAAAATAAAGTGAAAAGTCCCTACCCAGTAATAGCACAAAACAAACTTCTTCATTACAAACCCTAATTCATTACACCATGAACCCAGCTCCTTCATCTGGCCCACCAGCCTCTGCTCAACTTTCCTGCTCCAGTGATGACGCCCCCGCCCCACTGTCACCCAATCCAGGACCCCTGGATGCCTATGGGATGGCAGTTAGGTCTATGGCTGACATTTCAAAGAGCGAATACTTTCAAAAGCTGAAACATATGCAAAACATTCATTTGGTTAAATTCATTTGATTAACGCATTTGAAAAATCTGTGCGTTATGACACATATGGGGTGGCTAGGAGATGGAAATTGGGGAGGGTATGTGCTATGGTGAGTGCTGGGAATTGTATAAGACTGATGAATCACAGACCTGTACCCCTGAAATGAATACTACATTATATGTTGATTTAAAAAAAAAAAAAAGTAAAGTAAAAAAAACAATGGTCTGGATTTTTAAAAACTGAAATAAAACCACTTTATCTTTTATACAATCTTTGACATTCTTTCCCTGCCAATTGATCATTTGGTGAAATGTCATTTGATGAACGAATTTTTGAGCAATTCGTTTCAATGGACTTGCTTTTGGTTAATTAATTAGAAATGCAGGCCCACTCTGCACACCTGAACTTAAAAATTCACCTAATTCAGATTCTTCAATGAACTTAAAAATAGTGCTTTAACTTCACATTGTATAAAGGCAACAGAGGAGTCTAAAAAATATGAACGCTCTGGAAGAATTCAGTGCAGTAATGTACTAAAAAGTTAACTTTGGCACAAGTATACATAAAACAAACTATACCGGAGGGATTAGCAAAACTCTTAGTCAAATAACTGAGAAAAATGTTTCCGCTCAGGTCTTATCTAGATTTTCTCTTCCTTTGCCAACCTAATTCTGCATTTTCTGCTGATCTTCCGTGTTTGGAGGCATTCCACAATCTGCTCTGGTTTGCATAGCAATGGGTACTCCGTCATATGCGGATAGTTCAGCGATTATTATGAAGAATTTGTACAATGTAAGAATTCTCATCTCATTAAGAATTCATACATAAAAAAGAATTCATATATGAAAATATGAATTTTCAATATTTGTTCAAAGTTCATCTTTAAGTTCAGAGGGGTTCTAGAGTTCCTCTTTCCTCTGGCAGGAATCTGTAAAATGTCTGCTGCCCCTTCTGGTACTCCAGAATGCTGTCCCTGTGCTTGTGGTACTGGGCTAAGTACATTATCTTATGAGTTCCCTGGTCTTCACTGTGTTTCAGTGGAAGTTCCATAAAACCTTAGGTTTTAGAAGGAAAGAGGAGTTTCCTGGCTGGATTCTCTCCAGACTACAAATCTTCTGTGTTGCCTTAGTACACCACTGTCTCATTAGAGCAGCCCCAAGTGTGAGAGAGACCCTACCCATAGGTCGCTAGGCAGTGGAGACTTCTGCATCACAATGTGAAGTTTTGCAGGTGGTCTTCAAAGAGAATTTAGCTCTTCCCACCAAGAGTTATAAAGCAGATGGTATCAGGTAGTAGCACCACGGAGCATGACTACGCATGAGGAAGAAAGAAAAGAAAATGCATATGCATTTTGCCTAGTCCTGGTCTTGCTCAAAAAGCAAGATAATTACAAATGTTATCTCCAGGGGCATCATCTGGAATGTTGTTAAGTCCAAATGGCACTGTACTGGGAATGCCCTTGGGATTGCTCACCTGGGAAGGTACTAAAAACCAGAGCTCATCTTAAAGTGGTTTCTCATAACTTTACCATTTTTTACAAGAGTGCTTGAAATAAGAATACTTGAGAAAATATTATAGGTGGACCTATGGACCTATGGACGGCACCAGCACATCAACCAAAAGGAAAAATCCCAAGAGCCAGGCATTTGGAGCCACAGCATCCCTGGGTGAGTTGATACTTTTTAGTCTCAGTGTTTACATGTGAAGGCTATCCCAGCCCGCTGCCTTGATGTGTATCATTCCTGGCCCTGGATGCACTGGTCGGTGGGTGTCCTACCTTCCAACAGGAACCTCCTGGTTCAAAACGGAGCATTGTGGAAGACTACCCTTTATAAGGCACTGTTCTAGCGATGACCACTTGGAAAATGCAATGTTTTAAAAGTGTCAGTAAAAAAGAAAATCAGATTTTTCAAAGGTGAGTGCATAACACCATGAACCATGCAGACCTTCAGTAGAAACTAATCTCAAACACCCTGGAAGATTAATCCATTTTTAATGAAGCTCAAAGCAATGATGCTGGTACCATTGTATGAGCTCTGCATGTGCACATTAATCCTAAATACACTTTTGGCTTTGTTTGGGAAGCAATTTCCACCTTCAAACTTTGAAAATGTATCAGGACCCAAGGAGATATTTGCATTTAAATTATAGTACATGCTTTTCATATCAATTACTCTAGGGGGAAAAAAAGACAATCCTGATGAGATGACCAAAATACAATTGACACAATATTATTTATACAGTTCACTTTCAACACTCATAAAGCAAAAGAAAAAAGAGCTGCCAAGATAGAAAGTTTACTTCGATCACAGAGAGAATGTGCCATGGAAACAGGATGTACTTTCAACCCATCTCCAGAACTTGATCACTTGTTAAGAGAAGATCCCCCTGGAATGAGTAAGCAGTGTTGACTACATCCTGTTAGTTTTCCCTCCTTTCCTCACTCCATTCCAAGGAGAACAGATCCGCAACACAGCCTGGATCCCCCACCCCTGGGGCAGCCACATACCTCTGCAACTCTCTCTACCATCATTGCCCATGACAAGCTTGTTTTTATGTGAAGGTCCTTATACCTTTATATATTGCTCGACCCTTTATTTGGAACCTCTTCTGTCATATTTTGCATATCATGTCATTCAGGCCTCCGCTCAAATGCCAGCTCCTCAGAAAGGCCTTTCTCAACCACCCTAACTAAAACACTGCCCCCCTGAATACAAGCTGTTGCAGCCACTCCGGAAAACAGCATGGAGGATCCTCAGAAAGTTGAAAATAGAGCTATCCTATGACCCAGCAATCGCACTACTGGGTATTTAGCCTAAAGATACAAACGTAGTGATCCGAAGGGGCACGTGCACCCAAATGTTTATAGCAGCAATGTCCACAATAGCCAAACTATGGAAAGAACCTAGATGTCCATCAACAGATGAATGGATAAAGAAGATGTGGTATATATATACAATGGAATACTATGCAGCCATCAAGAGAAATGAAATCTTGCCATTGGCGATGACATGGATGGAACTAGAGGGTATTATGCTGAGAGAAATAAGCCAATCAGAGAAAGAAAATCATCATATGATCTCCCTGATACGAGGAATTTGAGAGGCAGAGTGGGGGGTTTGAGGGGAAGGGAAGGAAAAAATGAAACAAGATGGGATCAGGAGGGAGACAAACCATAAGAGACTCTTAATCTCACAAAACAAACTGAGGGTTGCTGGGGGGAGGGGGGTAGGGAGAGGGTGGTTGGGTTATGGACGTTGGGGAAGGTATGTGCTATGGTGAGTGCTGTGAAGTGTGTAAGCCTAATGATTCACAAACCTGTACCCCTGGGGCAAATAATACATTATATGTTAATAAAAATAATTAATAAATAAATATAAATAAATAAATGAAATAAAATAAAGCTGAAAAAAAAATAAAAATATCCCACCCTGCCCTTCCTGTCATAAACTGACCCCCTCACCCAGTTTCATTGTCTCTTTTCAACCCTTGTTACCACCTACAATTGTCTCAGTTATTTGGTAACTTGTTTCTCTTCCCTCTTTCCAGCTGGAATTGAGCTCCAAGAGCAGTGTTTCCATCACTGTGCCCCTGCACCTTTTGCACACTCCTTAAACACCCTGTGAAGAAGAGATGAAGTATGAAAGCTGAGGTGGAAGGAATGAAAGATGGATGAATTGTCCACGAAGGAACAGACAGAAGAACGGATTTCCTCTTCCTGTGGTTCCTTCTCCATCAGTGTATTCTCTCTCCCAATCTTTGAAAATATAAAATCACCAACTTCCCAGACTCTATATACTGTCCTATTTCTTTCTTTCTCTTTATAACTAAGCTCTCTTAGTAAGAGCCTCCATTCACTTAAAACTATTAACTCTTTTTTCATATACTTTTATTTAGTGATGTGATTATAAAAGTAATAAATGCTAACTACAACAATTGGGTGTGTATGTTCCCAAAGTTTTTATTTGGTTTATACCAAAATAAATGCATAGAGTTGTGTATTTTTTTTAAGATTTTTTATTTATCTATTTGACAGACAGAGATCACAAGTAGGCAGAGAGAGAGGGAGGAAGCAGGCTCCCTGCCAAGCAGAGAGCCCGATGCGGGACTCGATCCCAGGACCCTGAGACCATGACCTGAGCCGAAAGCAGAGGCTTTAACCGACTTAGCCACCCAGGTGCCCCGAGTTGTGTATTTTTTAAAGGAACAGGCTATTTTTTATTATACTATACTTTTACTTTTTTAATTTAATAATGTGTTGAGGATATCTTTTGAAACCAAACATATAGATTTGCTCCTTTCTTTTTAATAGCTGCATAATATTCCATACCATGGATGTGCTATATTTTATACAAACCCCCTGATGGACATTGAGGTTGCTTCCAGATTTTCACTATTGTAACCATATTGCAATAAACTCACTCATACATATGTCTTCACATATTCACGCTTTTATTTATGTTACATAAAATCCCTGTTCAGCCTTAAACTCGCTATGATTAATCTTCTGCCCACTCTCCTAGCTCAAACCATGCTGCTACAGCAGATGTCACCACCCAAAACTCTACCAGTAACCCCTTCTTCCCCTGGAGTGCTACAGGAAAAGCATGCAAAGAGGAACAATAGCTAAATAGGAACCAGAATCTGACTATGTCAATAGTTGGATAAGCCCTCAGTGCCTGGCTCTCTGAGAAGCCAAGTAAGTGAATTCATCCTGGGCCAGGAGGCTTCAAGCAGATTGTCAGTAACTGTGACTCTGGGATTTTACCCAACCTAATAATAATAATTTAACCTGTTACAGCATCATGGATGCTGGCAGAATATACAAGACTCCATGTCAGAGGCAAAAGATCTATTACTCTACTGCTTAGCAAAAGCATGAATTCACCGTCACACCAACTGCCCTTGTCCATGTCTCCCAGGACAACACAAAGCAGCCCAGGTGGATGCTGTTCACACCGTGGGTTGCACCACAGCTGAGGAAACTCAAATTTAGGGGACCTCAACCTTTCATAATGGGAGGCAAGTAAAACCTGCTTGAAGCCCCAAGACAGAGGATCTTTATTATGCTGGAGAATAAATAGCCCTTCCCACTACTCCAGAGGAAGACTCTATCTCTGTCTTCCAAAGCTTTTCTCTATACAAATATCTTTTATAATATAGTCAGTGCATCTTCTTGCAGACACACAAGAGACCTCTTTAGAGTTGTCTCCAAGTAGAGGCTACCTACTCCTCCTTCCCTCCAATGTTAAGATGGTCAGTTTGGTGGTACAAAGCTGACCTAACAGCCAGAGAAAGACAAATACCGTATAATATCACTCAATATGTTAAATCGAAGAAACAAAACAGATGAACAAGGTGAAGGGAAGAAAAATAAAATAAAATAAAATAAGATAAAAACAGAGAGAGACAAACCATAAGAGACTCTTAATCATAGGAAACAAACTGAGGGTTGCTGGAGAGGAGGTGGGTGGGGTGGGGTGGGGTCACTGGGTGATGGGCATTAAGAAAGGCACGTGATGTAATGAGCACTGGGTGTTACATACAACTGATGAATCACTGAACTCTACCTCTGAAACTAATAACACAGTATATGTTAACTGCATTGAACTTAAATAAAGAAATTTTTTTTAATTTTTTTTTTAATTTATTTGACAGAGACAGAGATCACAAGCAGGCAGAGAGGCAGGCAGAGAGAGAGAGGAAGGGAAACAGGCTCCCTGCTGAGCAGAGAGCCCGACTCGGGGCTCGATCCCAGGACCCCGAGATCATGACCTGAGCCGAAGGCAGAGGCTTTAACCTACTGAGCCACCCAGGTGCCCCAAGAAATTTTTTTTTTAAAAGCTGACCTGACTTGTCGCCCCCATGAAGACTCAAGAATAAATAAATAAAAACAAAGAGAGTAGGAGACAGCTAAATTTACTACAAGAAAGCAGCCCCTGATCAGGTGTGCTTACCACACTAAAAAAGGCACTAACAACAAGAAAAAGCCTACAACATAGATACGAGAAGCACAAACCTTCCTCAAGCCTATAGTAGGTTAAATGGTGGCCTCCAAAAGGACATGCCCACTTCCTAATCCCTGGAAACTGTGAATATTACCTTATTTGGAAATACGGTCTTTCCGGATATAATGAAGCTAAGTTCTGGCCTCCAGAACTGTGAGAACAAGTTTCCGTTGTTTTAAGCTACCCAGTTTGCGGTCATTTGTTATGGCACCCACATGAAACAATTATGGTGGCCGACATGTTTCTGAACAACAATGTAACTATCATGGCCTGGGTCTGTAAGCCCAGTAAAGTCCAGGAGGATTTCTTGTCGTTTTTCGATATTCTGAGCCGAGAACATCTCACTCTCTTTCAACGGCTACATTCCTGCCACATCTTCCTTCTGGTGTCTCTTTTTCTTGTGGTCTCAGAGGCCTTTCAAGCACATCTAGAAGAATTTTAAATATTTTTAAATCATCTGTTGGCAATTGTTCTTGATTTATGAAGATTATCATTGTTGGACCAGGATACCATTCTTGCTTCCTTCTCTGTGATCTTTGCTCTCTAACCCAGAATGTTGTTTTCTTTCCTAATATCTATTTTTTTTTCAATTTTTTGTAGAGAGTGATATGAGATGAATGGTTGCACATGTGACAGAACAAATCCTGTCTACCTTCACTTCCTTGAAAAGGATAATTCTGACAAAGAAGTAAACCATCCATTAGTCCCATCCTGAAACCAGGCCTGAACTCAGTGTATCTGAATGCTATCTGACTCACATTAAATACACCTCATTGTCTTTTTCTAGGAATCCTAGCACCATAAGTTTCCCAAACATGTTCCCTCATAGCATGAGCCAAACTGCCCCCCATACCTATACTAACTACAACACCATAAAACTCCCTAATTTATGACTAAAGTATTCTATGCTGACCTTCCCAGCCCTCTAATATCAAACTTTCCAAGTCTTATATAACCTCCGGTGGCTGTTCCAGTCACCAATGGTAGATTCTCCTGTTATTATCATTATTGACTCCCTGGCTTCAAGGGCACTTTTCAATAATTTCTTGGGTTCTGGCCTCTGTGTGGGAGGGCATGGGGAGAAGTCTTCCTAGTTTGTTCTCTAAAATCTTGAATTCCTCCCTAGTTCTATTTAAGAGCATTTTTTTAAAAGATATATTTATTTATTTGAGGGGGAAAGGAGAGAGAGAATCCCAAGCAGATTCCCCATTGAACACAGGACTCTTTCTCAGACCCAAGATCATGACCTGCGCCAAAACCAAGAGTCTGATGCTCAACCAACTGTGCCGCTCAGTGGCACATTTAAGAGTGCATATTTAAGAGCATTTAAATATGCATACATTTTCTTTTCCTTTACCTCTGTGACTACCTTGGCCTCTAAAGTCACAATCCTTCTCAGGAGAAGGTCCCCTTGATTCATTATTTCCCAATCAATGCACATTTCTCTTTCATCTTCTGCTTTTTCTTGATGTAATATTTGTATCTTTTGTTTCTTTATAAGTGTGCCATTATTCCTACTGTTTCTCACTAAACCTGACTCCTATAGATAATGTTTCAAGCACAACCTTTTCAATTTCCTTTTAACTCTCAGGTTCATAAAATTCTCTGCGATTTTTGTCTATCACAAGCCAAGAATATAACATCTGTGCTTTGTAATAAGGCTCCCCTTTCCTCTTTATCTCTTCATTAATAAGATTCTACCATGCCTCAATGATTAAATCCACAGACTGAGTTCCTGAAATCTACAACCCAGCTAATACCCACTTCACAGCCAATCTGAGAACATACGGGATTGGAGGGCAGGTCAACTTTAGAAGTCTTTGGACAGATCAGAACCCAAGTGCCTCTTTGGCCTGAAATTTAACTACAATAAAAAGGAGGAATTTGGAAAAGTCAGTCTAGCACTGCCTACCCATGCATCACTCTGCCACCTAAACCCATGGCTAAAGGTGAGCTGTGTCACACAGTTGGGCTTGCTCATGCACAAGGAACCTAGTTGTTACAGAGTTTAGAAGCCTGTTTTTTTCATCCTAGCTAAGAAAGAGAATAAAGGAGGAAATAAACTTTGGTATGAAAATTTATTCCATTCCCAAGTGCTCATACACTACTTGTACAATCCCTTTTCCAATAATCTACATATCAGCAGCATTTGCAATGCCAAGTGCCTCTGCTATGCCAAAAGCCCTGATCTCTTTGACTCTTTGATCCCAAATGCTCATTCTTACATGTATGCCCATTTGGCCTCACCCACATTGGGCATCAGTATAATTTGGATTAATTAACAAACCTTTGCCTATTATACCTCCCAAGCCCTAGGATGATATTTTATCTAATAAACAAGGCAAAAAATTAAAAACTGTACAATTACAAATTGAAAAAAAAATGCCATGAAGGCAATGAATAGAGTTGTGGATAGAATAAAGGAGGAGACCTACTCAGAGACTTAGGTAAAGCCTCAGAAGGAAATGGTTGAGCTGAGAACTGAAGGACAGAATAGATCTATAGACTGAATCCATGTTTATCTCCTTTCTACCTTCATTTATATTTGCACAATATTTAACACATTTTAAATATTGTGCAAATATAAATGAAGGTATTTTTATTTTATTTAATTATATTTATATTTATATTTAATATATATTTATATATATATATTTAAGTATATATATTTATATATATACATTTATTTTTAAATAATATATTTATTTTAAAAATACATTTTTAAGGGGCACCTGGGTAGCTCAATGGGTTAAGCCTCTGCCTTCAGCTCAGGTCATGATCTCAGGGTCCTGGGATGGAGCCCCGCATCGGGCTCTCTGCTCAGCGGGGAGCCTGCTTCCCCTCTCTCTCTGCCTGATGCTCTGCCTACTTGTGATCTCTCTCTCTCTGTCAAATAAATAAATAAAATCTTTTAAAAATATATATATTTTAAAAAATATATCAAAATAAATATAGTTAACTATATTTAATAAATATATTAAAAATATATTTTATTTTAAAATATATTTATTTTAAATATGTATTTATTTTATATAAAAATACATTTTAAATTTTTTTCATTGTTAATTAATTTAATTCCATGTCACTTAAATTAAATGCTATCTTAAAATCTCCAAATGTAATTGCTTTTAACTAAAAGGCATATGCTAAACTATCTTGGCAGCCATTTGTTAAGTAGACATAATCTATCAAAGTATCATTCCCATGTGAAATATAGCAAAAGGCTGAGATTTAATTACTCAAGAGATTGAAGATATTTATTAAGTATGCATTAACAAAATCAATGTTAGGAATTCTGTAGGTCTTTGCCATGGGAAAAAAAAACCAGATTCGCAATATGTAAAAATAATATGCCTAACATTTAGGTAGAGGGATTATGCCATTTCAAAATCCAAACATATTTCCTTAAAACTAAAAAAGATCACTTGGCATGTAAAAGGTTTTCAGGATGAAAGGTGATTTAGATACTAATAATGTTAAAAGATTCCTAAGGGACAAAACATACATAAATTCCGTGCAAGAGAGTAGAAAATCAGTTTTCTCTGCCAGAAGCTGCATTCACAGATCCCATAGGGTTGGCAGCTGGAGTTTGGCAACTTAGCCTTTTTAAGCCTGTAAGTCTCTTTCATAAGAATTAAACAGTGCATTTCCATCAATTAACTCATTTCAACAACAGAATAAATTATAAATGAAGTGATTCTTCTGAATGTATCCCTTTTGTTTAGAAGTAGAGTGGGAACAAAACAGGAAAGAAAAGGAGCAAATATCCATCAAAAATTTTGTACACAAATGTAGAAGGCAGCTTTATTTGTAATTGCCAAAAATTAGAAACAGCTCAAATGATTAGCAACAGGTGACTAGATAGACAAAGGGTAGTATATCCATACATTTAGAATACTAATCAGCCGTGAAAAGGGAATAATCTAATGATACAAGCAACACCATGAATGAATTTCAAAATAATTAGACTCAGTGTAAGAATTCAGATTTTAAAAAAGTACATACCCTACGATTCTATTTTTATACAATCTAGAAAATGAAAACCAATCTATAATGACAAGACAGAGAACAAATCAATGGCTGCCTAGCTTGTGGGGACAAGTTGGGGGGCGGGCAGGGAGTCGAGCACTGGGGAAGACATGAAGGAGTGATTATAAAGGCATGAGGAATCTTTATGGGTGATGAACATGTTGATTACCTTGACTGTAGGGATGGTTTCATTTATGTACACATATGTCAAAACTCATCAAACTGCACACTAAACATGGCTAGTATTTTGTATTTTAATTACTTTGCAATGAAGCTATAAAACAAGGGCATAGGCAGTGCAGTCAGAGAGATTCACTGGGAGGCTAATCTAAAAATTCAGGCAATAAATTTTCTAGGGAAGATCTCAAACCCTGGTAAGGAGAATTTTAATTAACTAAGAAAAAAAAGTACTTGAAAAAGTAAAAACTTGGAACTGTATTTTTTAAACACCAATTTTATAATTCAAAGTATTTACATTCATTTGTTAGTTTAAGAAAATATGTACTGCAAGATATTGCCGAAAAAATGTCTGTTAAGAACCTGTTTAATCAATGAATCCTGGGATACTGAAAAAGTAAAATAAAATAAGATTAAGTTGTGGGGGGAAAAAAGAACGTGTTTAACAAAAAATAAGATAAATGTGTAACTTCCATATTAACCATTAATTTCTGGTTTGTAGATAGTTTACTTCCAAAAAGGAGGTAATAGAGGTATGTCAATTGTTGGTATAAAATATAGGCATATAAACTTCAAAGGTAATTGATAATTTCTTCTCTTATTATCTAAAACATGCCTACCACTCTAAAAACTATGAGGTTATACCATTTTAGGTGACAATTTGCCCTGTCTTTGTCCAAATCATCCCTAATTCCATATTAGTAGCCTCTTAAATATTTGAATGTTATGCATTAGTTTGACAATGTGGTCAATGCAAAATTAAATAAATATTACAAGAGTATTTTTTATAGTTTTATATCCTGTAGTTTCATTGCTCAAATAACGTAGGCTATATTCAATGGCATGGGACAAATCAAGTGTTCCTCCAACTAAACTCAAAGGTCCCTGTGGACCTTGTGTTGCAGAGATGGATTTGTCTAGATGAGAATGAAGATCTCTCTGTGGGATACACTCTCTCTATCTGATCTTTTGGTGGACAAAACATATGGGTCTTCTTCAATAGGTACTTCAAAACACTAGTGCTCCAAGATCACCCTAGAAAGATGAACCTCTATAAATACCAGTTCCTATTCAAAGACAGCAATACTTAAGGACAAGAATATAAAGGACCATCCCATCCTTTTCTCTAAAGCTATATTCATATCAGATAGGTTACTGTTAAGCTCTACCCCCGGGAATTTCTAAAATTGTTCCCACAAGAAAACATCTTCAACAAATTACATTTTAATGCTTTGCTTTCGAAAAGTTTTTGTCTGAGTAATACAAGAAATGGCCGTGTAAGAAAGCTCATAAAGTTTTCTTTAACATCGTTATTAATAAAGTTTTGTGTGTTCACTGTACTTTAAAAATATTGAGGGGCGCTTGGGTGGCTCAGTGGGTTAAAGCCTCTGCCTTCAGCTCAGGTCATGATCCCAGGGGGCTCTCTGCTCAGCAGGGAGCCTGCTTCCTCCTCTCTCTCTGCCTGCTGCTCTGCCTACTTGTGATCTCTGTCTGTCAAATAAATAAATTTTTAAAATAATCTTTAAAAATATTGATTTCACTGTCCCTGTAAAAGAAACCATTTTTTTTAAAGTTTACTATCAGGAAAAAGTGTGTGTCAAGAAGAAATATGTAATCTATCAGGGTATCCTCTCTTCCTTGCCTGATGGATCTCCTCTGGCTCCTGGAATGTCCTCATACCTCAGGTTCCACCTTGATGAAACCCACCTGGCTAGGCCCTTTGAACTTGTTTTAGATCCTTCATGTTCACATACCTCTTAGGGACAGTTTTAAAGACCCTTTTTCTTTTGTCTCCTTTTCTTCCTCTGCTGCTCTGCATTGGTTACCACAAAGAACAGGCAACACCAACAAAAGTGGAAAATTAATTTAAATGCATATTTGAAATTACAAACAAAAGCAGACTGTGCTAAATCAAACTACTGTTGGGTAATTTTGTGGTACACTCAAAGAGACATGCTTTATTAAAAGTCAATATTCAGGTAAAAAAAAAATCCCAAAACAAATATTTCATATTGTAGTGCTACTTATCAAGAACATGCAACCTACTTCACCTAATTTGAAGCCCCTTTAATATGCTTCCCAAAAAGTTGTCCCACTCAGAAAACTGCAAGAGAAAATGAGAGAGGAAAAAACCAAACATCTGGCCAAATATTTTAACAATACTGACTCTGTTTTAGTCAGTGGAAATAAATGAGGGAGAGAGTCTGCTACTGATATATTTTTATATAGAAAGTCTGCTTTTTTTTTATTGCCACTAAATAAGTATTGAATGACTTTTTTTTTTAACCTCAGTTGGAAGGGACAGCAAATGACTAGTTTGGCCAGAAGGCTCAAATGTCTCTGTCTAGCCCTGCTTGACCCATATCCTAACACCTGCCCTTCAGAAATGGAATGCAATTGAGGAATCCTTACACTTCCATGAAGGTTAGAGCGCACTACCAGTGAGCTTTCATACTTAATCCAGGCCCCTCCAAAAAGGGATGGTCTTGGCAAGAGGTGACCACAGGTTGTTACTGGGCCTTATGATCTCATGGTGTTTTATAAATGATGAATGGATGCCCAGAACGCCACTGCACTCCCAAGCACATTGAGCAAATGAGGAGCACCAGCTCTTGCAATCTGTAGCTCCAGGAAACCAGCTGAAAGAGCATCTTCCAAAAACATGGTAGAACTGAGGAATGGGTTCTCAGACTCAGCAGCCTAGGAAGAGCATGAGGCCCTCCTCTAAGGTCTCCCTCCTCCACATCAACTCTGAGCCCAAAATATATCAAATGTACTAAACTATCTATTTGAGCTTTCTATCCAAAGCAGACTCATCTGTTCACACACACATCATACACACACATCCATTATTTCATTTTTGAATGAAAAGAATAATAGAGAGAAACACGGTAATAGAACAGACTCTAAAATAGGAGAAAATTGGTTCTTGTCCTGGTTCTGCCACGAATGAAACCACTGAAACTCTATGAATCCCAGTGTCCCCTCCTATATAACATAAGGCTAAGATTAAATAATACCCAAGATCCAATCAGTGTATAATGACACTGCCTATGAAAAGGGAGATGGAGAAGAGAAAGTTGAAAAAAGCAAGACTGAGCTCCTGATTAACTGCTGGCCTTTAGCTGCTCACTATAGCTAAGCCCAAAGCCTTTAGTCATTAAGGAATCAGCAAGTCCCCTTACAGCAACCACCAGCTTTGGCAGTGGGTTCAAGCTTTCACTCTGAGAATTTCCCTTAATTCTTTACTATCTCAGCCATGCATTTAAATTATCTTTTTTATAGTTAATCTAGTGTTTACAGTATTTTAAAGAATTTTACAGGCTGTTTCATTATAATGTCAGAATTAGAAGTTGTTGTTCAGGGATGCTTGGGTGGCTCGGTCATTAAGCATCTGCCTTCAGCTCAGGTCATGATCCCAGGGTCCTGGGATTGAGCCCCACATTGGGCTTCCTGCTCAGTGGGAAGCCTGCTTTTCCCTCTCCCACTCCCCCTGCTTGTGTTTCCTCTCTCACTGTATCTCTCTCTATCAAATAAATAAATAAAATCTTTAAATTAAAAAAAGAAGCTGTTCACTTTTTGAAAAAATATTTATCCACTGATTATGGATAATAAACTCATCGGAAACAGTGCTATGAATAGTCTCCAAGCCAATGCCTCTCTGTAGCACAATATCCAGACATTTGCAACATCGAAACGGATAAAAAGATAATTGTCCAATGTCAAGGGATGAATCTGAGCACGTCTTAAGTATTTATCGATTAAATACTTAGTACTATTCAATATCTATCTGACATATATCATTTAAGATACAATGATAATCCATAAAAAAGAACCAATCAAATTTTTCACCATAACTGGCACTTAGAATTTAATTATAGCAGTATAACAAAATTAATTTGCTCATGTCAAAGCACAACTGAAGCTTCTATAGGATTATAGCAAGGGTAAGAGCCAAATCGTGCCTTGGACGGGTCACCCCTTCTCACCCATATTCTCACCCATTCCGCTACCACGTAATGTCATGACTCATGGAAACCAAGGTGTCATTGTCTTGCTCACTAGTTGTGCAGGGCTTCCAGCATGGGGATTTGTGACAAATCTGGACTACAGTGCCCACCTTTGGCCTGGAGCCAAAGCAGGGCCTCGCTGGCCCTATTAAATGTCAATATTATCATCCACCAAAGCTCAAAACAACCAGAATTCCCAAGCGCTAAAGTGCTTTTGTGAAAGGGAGAAAAGCACAATAGGTAGGCCCAAAGGAGTGTATGGTTCATCTTGCATATTCTTGGACCTGGAGGAACCAGGAATAAACAGGGAGGCATTCCCTTTCCATACTGCATGCCTGCCTTACCGCTATGTAAATGCAGCTAATCAGGTCCAAATTTCAACATCTCTTTGTTTTTTCAAATAAAAACTTACTGTCTCGGCATTCAGAGGAACATGCCATAGTGTTAAGTACATACATATGTTGTTTTAAATATATATGTAAACATATATGCATATATATGCACATATATGAAAAGATTTATGATGAAAACATTTTGCTAAATGAACAGATTCCTAAAATGGTAAGAATTAGTATGTACACTCTCATACAAGTTTTGGTGTAGAAACATTTTAGTCCTATACTCATATAAACAAATCATCATTGTAACTACAAATACAGAAGGAGCCTCATTATACACTCTGGTAGTATTATAAGACTCACTAAAAGAGGATACTGCTAGTTAGAACACTATGATTTCCTGTAAAAGAAATATAATACTGAAATAAACAATACTAAAAATAACAAGATAAAGAATAATTCAAAATTTGAAATGAGATTGCCAGATTTTCTTTGAGGTGAATTTTCATAATCTCATGTCTAGTTGTTAAAATGAATGCATTATATAGCAGTTTGGGACATTTCTAACCAAATGAAGTTCTATTTTGAGGTAGTCAAGTTCATGTACATGCATATACCTTAATATTTTAGAATAATACTGTTCTTTCTGGTAATACCAGAAATAAAAATACCAAAGTCACTCTATGAAACATTTGCCTTCTCTCAAAATTTACTCTTGTAACAAGCCACTAATTCATGTTGACACCTTCATTTTATTTTTTTAAGATTTATTTTTATTTATTTGAGAAAGAGAGCACAGGGGGCAGAAGGAGAGGGAGAAGGGAACCCAAACAGACTCTGCACTCAGCACAGAGCTGGAGACAGGACTCGATCTCACGACCCTGAAGTCATGACCTGAGCTGAAACCAAGAGATGGACTTTTAACCGACTGAGCCACCCAGGGGCCCTGACACCTTCAGTTGATTTTGAAAGAGAATAATAAATAATAATTCCCACCTATTAAACACCTGACCCACCTCAAGCACTTTGCACATTTTAAAAATAGCTCTCCTAGCTGGGCAGTGTGGTCCATATTTTACAGATGAGAAAATTGAAGCAAGTCACGCAGCATCTGTGAATAAAGCTGGGCTTTGAGCCAGTCTTTGTCACCACACTCAAGTGACAATGACAACGTAGCCTCTGTGCCTGTCATTTGAAATACCATTTCCTGAAGCCCCAGAGGCTCTCTTGAGGTGCCTCAGAGGGAAAAATGACACAGTTGATGATCAGGCTGTGCTCCACCCCCACCCCCACCCCCCCAGCATCAATCCCAACAACCCTTGAAACTATCAAAGCCGGCTTATCAACACGCCCCATTCAGAGCCCGAGCACTCCCCAACCCCAGGCCCAATCTGACAGTCAGAGATTGCCAGCTTCCTCCACACACACACCCCTGCATCCATTTCTTCACTGAGCAAACATTTGTGAGCTCATGGGTGTGCCAGGCCCTGCTACGGAAGGAAATATTTAAAAAAAGAAGTAAGACACAGGCCCTTCAAACATTTGTATGAACTTGGACCAGGAATCTCAAACTCCAAAGCCTTTGAAATCCAGGTAGATGATAAAAATGATTGAAGCAAGCCAGATGTAAGGAGTCAGATGTAAGGAGCGTTGAAACATGGGGTGGAGAGGCAACCCAGAAATTAAAATCTATAGAAAGCTGTTCCCAGGGGCGCCTGGGTGGCTCAGTGGGTTAAGCCTCTGCCTTCGGCTCAGGTCATGATCTCAGGGTCCTGGGATCGAGCCCCACATTGGTCTCTCTGTTCAGCAGGGAGCCTGCTTCTCCGTCTCTCTCTGCCTGCCTCTCTGCCTACTTGTGATCTCTCTCTCTCTCTCTGTGTCAAATAAATAAATAAAATCTTTAAAAAAAAAAAAAGAAAAGAAAGAAAGAAAGTTGTTCCCAGCCCTCAGCTGAGAGCAAAGGAAGAAGTTATCAGAACCCCAGAGTCTGGGTGTGGGAGCTGGACCTATCAAAGTTGAGGGGGAGGTGGGACCTATCAAAGTTGGGCGGTGGGGAGCACCAGCAGAAGCTGAAACTACGAAGGAGACACAACCTGTGGCTCTTTTCTCCTCTCTTCCTCCAACCTCCCACCACTTCCTCCATAAGCCAAGCCTAACTAGAAGCCAATGAGTAAGGAAGTCTGAGACACCCAGTGTGAGGGAGCAGACCCTGTGACACAGAGCAGAGTTGGAGAAAGGCGGGGATGGATTCAACAGCACACAGGCAAGTGACTCTCGTCCAATCCAGGATTCTTGATTCTCAGGCCCCCACTCAAGTGCCCCTCATGCCCTCCTGCTGTGTGATAAATCTTACTACATCCCGACCCCCTGCCTTGTACTACCTTTGTCTATTGCTGGTGCCCTACCTTATTGACTCCCTGTCCCCACCACAAATCCCTCCCTTGCTTGACTTGCTTCACTCTGAGGAACTCCCAAGGCTCCAGACTCTGGTTCCACCTTGTCTTCTATGCCCAGAAGGCCCTCCCCTATGCATCAGGCCTACAAGTATTTCAGTCTAGATTTAAATTGTTGGCCACGGAGACAGTCACAGCTACATGGTAATTCTAAGCATGCCGCCAGCACCCATCACTCAGAGGCTGACATTTTGAAAATATTCATAAGTAACTGAAATAAAAATTAATGCTTCCTCTCCCTCACCAGGGTGCAGTAGGAAAAAAAAGTGGCAAAATATAACCATTTGCATTTAATGAATAATTTATTTACTTTCAAAACTAGATTAGAGTCTGGACTGTGATAAATCCACTAATTACACATTAAAATGAGGCCTATTCACTTCTTTAAAATTGTCTCAAACTGCTTAGCACAATTTCCAGCTGAACTTTGACTTTTGATCTTACATTGAATAGCACTGATGGATCTTCCAAGCAAGAAAAGTCACATTAATTATTTTACATTAATGAAACACAGAACCATGAAGGAGAATGTAGGCATTATTTTTTTTTTCAAAGTGTATTGAGTCAGAAATCAAAAAGCTTATTAGCAAGTATTTTCAAATTTCACACATGAGAATGAAATCAACCAATATATTTTCTAAGAAAAAAAAAATCACCTGCTTAGTGCTTTCTCATGCCTTAAAGAATATAGTAATCAGCTCTCTCCTAAATTGTTCCTCTCATGGAATGTTCACTTCCTAGCAACAGCACTCCAAGCAAAGACCACTTCTTCAAACTCCAATTTTAAAGCTTCCCAGTTTTTAATTACTTTTCAGTTTATGGAAATAAAAACTCTTTCACAGGTGCACTGGCATTGTGCCTAGCCAAAAAAGATCTTGGACAGGAACCATCAGACTGCATACATCATCAATGAAATTCAAAAAGGACAACTCACTGATAATTGAAAAAAAAAAAAAAAGAAACTGAGGCAGTTGTCTACAAATTTAAGAAATTAGTATCAAGTCACTCCTTGTCCCCAACTAAATCTTAGTTGATGTGTTTGGAAGCTCACTTTTGGAAGATAGTTATTCAGTGGCATTTAGATTCCTTAATCAAGGCATGGTTATGGTGTTTGGAACTCCAATGAGATAATTTACAAATTAAATATAAGTTTCCTGGGTGCCTGGGTGGCTCAGTTGGTTAAGTGACTGCTTTGGCTTGGGTTATGATCCTGGAGTCCTGGGATCGAGTCCTGCATCGGGATCTCTGCTCAGCAGGGAGTCTGTTTCTCCCTCTGACCCTCCCCTTCTCGTGCTCGCTCGCTCTCTCTCTCTCTCTCTCATTCTCTCTCTCTCATATAAATAAATAGAATCTTTAAATATATATATAAGTTTCCTTGGTAGAACACATATTTAGTACATAACAGTTCAATTAGGTAACATAATAAAAATGCTTCTCTTGGCTCTAATAAAGACAAACCCCCCAGGGTGTACCATGATTTCTCTCCAAGTCATGCATCCTTCTAATACTTCTGCAGCCTGTGTCAGGAATAGAAGTTTTCTCAGTGAGAAAATCATTATACCTCATTGTATTTCCTACTTGTGGGGAAGACATTCACCCTACTCTTTGAATCCTCCAGAAGAGCATTCCACAGAACTCTGGTGCTTCCAGATATTAACAGATATCTTCCACATACCCACATACATACACGTAAACGAGTGTAGCCAAACAGGTCCAAGAAATGTTAGATCAAGGAGTTAGATGAGATTATAATTCTCCCTGCAGGACTTTCAGAGATTTTAATACGTTAATGTGTCCTATGAGTCTCCACAAGTGGAATATAATCAGCCTTGTTTATTAAGATGATGATCTTTCTGTCACAAAGCATCTCTTAGGGCTAATGTGCTATGGAGACACTTTTGAAAATGATGCTCTAAGACCTTCTTCAGGGAGATCCTGTTCCATAAGGTTAAAGGAGCTTGCAAGAAAATCATGGAAACCAACCAGGAGGCACACCAAGTAAAGGGAAGAATGGAAAGACCATCAGGGCTGGGAGTAAATAGGGACAAATTAGGATCATCAACAATAAGAACTACCATTTACTTAGTCCTTCCTCCATGCTCAATATTTTGTGTGTTATCCCAATCAACACTTCTAACAACACTTCGCTGTAAATATTTTCTTCATCTTAAAGATAAGAAAATTGGGGCTCAGAAAAATTAAGTGCATTGCCTAAAATCACATAGCTTGCACATGGCAGACCTGAAACTTAAAACTACATGTGTCTTGACTCCAGTATGACTTCTCTATGCTACACTGCCTGCTAGGAAAAAAAAAAAAAAAGAAGGCAGAATAAAGTAGTAAGTGGTGGCGAAGAAGCAAAAGAAAAGACTGTTTCTCAAAAACAAAATATAAGTGGTATAATAACAAAAAATAAAATACGGCTAGGCTACCTGTTTCTAAGCCTGCTCTCTACAGCTCTGCCTCTCCATGAATGCAGGATTAGTACTGAGGCCATACAGGCCTCTCGATCACCCACAGGCTAAGCAATGTCATGGTCAGACCCAACACATGTCAACCTCAGACGATGCAAACTGGCTGCAGCAGTCCACTGAGTAGTCCAGTAGCACTGGAGTGGGCCCTACTCAGCCCACAAAAGAAATTTTGTATATCTCTCTCCAACTCACATTCAGTAATGTCATGTCAGTAGCTTGTAATCTGCCGTGATGGAAGTATTTACACAATGGAAATTGGTAAACACTACAAAGCAAGGAATTTGTGGGTTTTGTGATTTTTTCTTTTTCCAGAGAGCCAAGATATCAACACACCACTGACTGAGTCTTCACCGAAAAGCAGAAGTAGAAGAGATCAAAAGGTGGCAAGACTTTAAGCTAAGCAGAATCCCACAGTAATTATCCTCCTTAATGTCAAATTCAAATATGAATAATCTGGATATACCTGTGCTAATGAAGGGGACCGGTGTCATGTGTAATGACATTATTCTCTGCTGTCCTCTAATAAGTTGCATGAGGTAGCTGAAAGCAGAGAACGACCTTGGCCCCATCTCGTCCTGGTACCACACTGCCTGGGCCCTGTAGGGTCAAGGTTACTTACTCCGACCCCAGCACAGTGCAGATGTGACCAGGTCTCACTTCCCTTTCCTACGTCCATCAGCGGATCCCAAGCTGCAATTCCCATTCCCTAAAAGCTCACAGAAGCAGTAGTGGATGCAAATGCTATTTCCAATATTCAAAAGGTCTAACAAAATAATATATTAATTTTCAGTAATATCACTCAGACCAAATAAAGCTTTGTTTTTTGTTGTCGTAGTTTTGCTTTTGCTTCTATCAATTCAGTCTTGGTCATTTTAGGTACCTCAAGATACTTCAGTTTTTCTCATTGAAAACCGTTTTTGAGAAATTTTAAAAAATTGACCAATGAGCTAATTACATCACAAATGATCATTATAGGGGCACCTGTGTGGCTCAGTCGGTTGAACCTCCCACTCTTGGTTTTGGCTTGGGTCATGCTCTCAGGGTCACAGGATCGAGTTCTGTGTGGGGCTCTGGCCTTGGAGCGGAGTCTGCTCAAGATTCTCTCTCCCTCTCCTTCCCATCTGCCCTTCCCTGGCTCCTCTTCCCTCTCTCTCTCTTTCTCTTCCAAATAAATAAAATCTTTCAAAAAACAAAAAATGAACAAACAAATGATCATTGTATTATAGATAAAGCCTCCTAACTGGAGTGAAAAAGTAAAGAACCACTGAACACATACAAAGATATTTGAGAGAAAAAACTTTTTCTTTCAGCAAATTAGACTCACCCAGAAGAAGAGATTCCCACCAGACATGGAAAGGCCAGTGCTGCATCCCATTTTCCTTATGATAAACCTCCTGAAAAGAGTCTTTCCATTTGGAATCTGCAGTACCCACCACAGCCCATGGCCTTTCCTAGGAAACTCCCCAAAGCAAGACAGAAATGCTACTCCTAACTCACAGACCTCTTCCCCTCACCCAACTGCCCCCATTCTCTGCAGTGAACCCTGTGATCTTCCCTGAGTAAGGCACAGGAAAAGCTGCAAACCATACTTAAGGAATGTTGCCTAAAAGGCAACCAGTGTGAACACTTACCCAGCTCTTGTGTACATAAACCAACAGCAGATGGAGCCCTTTGCTAATTCAACAATCATTCTAGGTCTGGTTTCAATGGCCCGTAATAGTTGCATCCTCAGTTTTTATGGCTCATACTGAATTCCTATCATCATTGGGATTAGCTCATGACCGTATTTTGTATGGCAGCATCCAGGAACTATATTTATACAAGTGAATGCTAGAAAAATTAAGATGAGTTCTCTTAGTATTAGAGATAGTATCTGAAGTATTGTCCTTGTATTGTCTTCAAGTATGTGAAAATAGTGCTTTAATCCATTCTCTCCATAAGTATTAAGACCTGCTTGTGTTGTCAGAAATACCACATATGAAAAAAAAAAAAGAAGAAGAAAAGAAATACCACATACGTTTGTTCTCTTTAAATCAACCTAATATCATTTTGGGGCACCTTCTAATCAGGTTGTGGGGAAATTCTGTAATAAGTAGAGGCTCCTGAACTCCCAAATTCAGGATCCTATAAAGATACCAATGTTTACACAATTTCAAAGGAAAAGAAGGCATGGAGGTAGGTGTGCCTGTGGTCATCAGCCATCTCTTTGGTTTCTTACTGGATCCGTTCTCTGCTCCTTCTAAACCAAATGTGGAATATAGGAATCATCCGTGAGGCTGGAAACCTTTCAAGGACCATCTGGTCTTACATCCCCAAAGGGGGCAGCATGCAGCCATCCTTCTCTTGGGTGTTTCCAGAATCACAGCCAAATTACCTATTTCTCTGGGAAGCATAAGCTTCTCCCTTCTCAGCTCTCAAAACATCTCATTTTCAGTCACATAAAAATGTCTTGGAGCACCTAGGTAACTCGGTTGGTTAAACGTCTGCCTTCAGCTCAGGTCATGATCCCCGAGTCCCCAGATCAGCACAGAAGGGTTCCCTGCTCAGTGGTGAGCCTGCTTCTCCCTCTCCCTCTGCCCTTCCCCTGCCCTGCTCATGCTCACTGTCTCTGGAGCTCTGTCTCTCTCTCTCTCAAATAAATAAATAAAATCTTTTTTTTTTTTAATGCATCTCCCATCCTATTTCTCTTAGCACAATAGTCATCAACCTTACGTGTACATTAAATCACCTGGAGAACTATAAAAAAATAAAAAAATTTTAAAAAAACCTGATTCCTGGTTCCTACTTCCAGAGATATTGACCTAATTGGTATTCAATGTGGCTGTGGCAACGAGGTATTTCAAAACTCCCCAGATGATTGTAATGTGCAGCCAAGGTCGAAAACTGTCAATAATTGTGAAAAATATATGACTGTAACATGTTAATAATTAGGGAAACTGGGAATGAGGTATGTAAAAACTTTGTGTACTACCTTTGCAATTCTTCTCTTAGTTTAACAGTGATCTAAAATTAAAAGTTGGCTAAAGGCAAAAACAAATGTCAAAGGGCTTAATACCTCCACATATATATATGTATATGTGGGTATATATATATATATATATATATATATAAAATGTGTATGTGTATACACATAATTACATGTGAGATGGAGGCCAATATTTCTCATTTTATTAAAAACATTATGCACATAATAAAATTTTTTTCAAATATTGCCAAAAGCTAAAAAATGAAAACTAAGAGTGAAAATAAACAAAAACTCTTCGGTCATGGAGTGAGACACCAAAAATTATGTTTTTTTTAAAAAAAGGTTTTTACCCATAGAAAGTACCTTATGCTATTTTAGAAAATTGGTGAAATGCAGTAGTATATAAAGAAAAGTCACCTGTGTTTTGTATTTTTGTACAAAGCATATAATCAAATGTTAGGTAATGAAAGCACAATCCAATAATGTATTTATAATCATAATCCCAGCTGTATCATGAGGTTATATATCTTGAAATTTTATACTGTTTGTACTATGCTCCATTCACTTAATTTTAAATGTTTCCATTTACCCCTCAAATATTCGTCACTGTAAAAAAAAGAAAGAAAGAAAATTAAAGGGGCTCTTTATGAAGTGTGGAAGTTTGGAAATGAAGTGGCACCTCTTACCTCCCTCTCACTTCCAATCTGTGGTCCCCAGGACAGGACAACCTCAGATCCCAGGCATCTCTCTCCTCAGCTAGGAAAAGCCTGAGGGGTTGGGCTGAACCCCAAGATACCAACTGCCACAGCAGTCTCCCCCTGTAAGAGAACTCAGTCTTTTTCCACAGTTCCATACACCTTCCCCCCAACTCTCGGCAGGCACCCCTTTCCAAGCTCCATGTTAGAATGAATGGAAGCTGACTTTTTTTGGTACTTGGACTTCTAAGACATACTCAAAAAAAAAAAAAAAAAACACAGGGGCTTGATTAATATTAACTGTTTTACATAGGGAAGCAAAGTTAAAATAATGCTAGGAATTAAAATATTTTATGTGACCAGGTTATGATAACCAGTACAAAATTATCTGTAATTCATTTTTCAAAAACAGCACACTCTAAACTGAAATTCTCTGTGGCTTTTAATGTTTATCCTTAAAAAAAAAAAATCATCTTTTTCAGAAAATTCCTCCTCCGTTACTGTGGCAGTTTTCCAGGTATTCCTTCCTTTGCCTATGTGTATCATGAATATCTCAGTTATGAATGGATTGTCTTTCATGTCCTGGAAATTTCTTTTCTCTCCTTTTTTTCTCTTCTGACATTCCTTCTCCTGTGGACATGGCTGTGATGAATTTGTTTTGATTGTATCTTCCTACCATTGTTTCAAAGGTAAATGATGGGGGAGAAGAGGTAAGGGTGGACTTTGCCCACTGATTTGGGCTGACGATGGTCACTGAGAGAGGACCTGGCTGCAGTGAGAATGAAGGATGGGAATGTAAGGCTGGACATCCGGGAACCAGGGACCACTGTGCTAATCCAGATGAGAAATGGCGAAAGCCAGAATTAAAGACACATCAGTGGGATGGATATGAGGGAACATATTATCCCCTGGGTTTTGTTTATTTGTTTAAAGACTTTATTTATTTATTTGACAGAGAGAAACAGCAAGAGAGAGAACATGAGCAGGAGTGGGAGAGGGACAAGCAGACTCCCTGCTGAGCAGGGAGCCCCACAGGGGCTGAATCCCAGGAATCTGGGATCATGACCAACGAAGGCAGATGCTTAACAACTGAGCCACCGCACCCTGTCCCCTGTTTTTGAGGACATTTACCATGTTGGTGGAAAGACAAAACACAACACAAAACACAACCTGAGTTTCTCAGGCTTTACAGCTTGTAGGTCATATAAAGATCACACAATGAGAAATATCGCCAATGTCACTGGTTTCCCCACCTGCTCAAATAAGAGCTCAGCCCAGAGCAAGGGTTCCCTTTGTGATTCGTGGAGTTGCCCAGGGGTGGCTCACACATGCTCACCACGAGTCTATCCCTGCTGGACTCTGTTGCTCTCCTGAACACTCCAGAGATGAACTGAAGACCTTCTATAAACCTGAAACCCTTGACAGCTCCAGCTTTCTTACTAGGTCTCCTTAGAGTGAGTTCTCCCCCAAGAGGAACTTCAGTTCTCATGTAAATAGACTTCTGGTATGATCACATGCACCCCCAGCCCCCACCAGAATCCCGTTCTGAATCCCATTCAATGCAAACTGTGACTGCTCTGCTCCCCAGTCCCATTATATCCTAAATAAGCATTTAAAATAATACGAAGTGGGATGGCAGGAAAGAGATGGGTCTTAGTGAACATATATGTTACAAGTGTACGTGTAAGAAAATGATTATTAAAAATAGCCTCAACCTTGAATTGGAATAGAAAGGAAACTATCAGAAATAAGTAAATGGAAACAAAATGGCAAAAGATAACATAGACCCTTCCACTAAAGACATCAATCTGGTGGCCACATTCAGTGCTACCAACTTCATTTTAGAGAGGTCAGTAATAACAGGCCCAAACTACAGAAAGGGCTCAAAGACACACTTTTTTAAATTCAATGTCTTAAAGACTTGAAAGAAGTTCACCTCATCTGAAAGCCTTGCCTCTCTGTAAACAGCAGGGTCCCAGGGAAACCCTGTGAATTACACACATTTCCCTCAAGTTAGGCTTAGCCTGTCAAGACTAGCTGAAGAGGGGATGGTTCAAAATAACCAAAAGATAAGTTGAAAATACTCACTCGCGTCCCTAACTTCTTTGCCTTATTTTCCTATCCAGCACACGTTTCTCTCTCCCTGCAAAGTCCATCCCAGGACAACTGTTCATGCCCTCTGACAGTCCACAGCTTCAGCTCCAACCCAGCTGTCAGGAAACAACAAACCTGGTTTACATGGCCCCAGAAAGATAACACATTTCGGAAATCCTTGGAGAAGGTGAGAAAAGGGCACAGGAATCATCTCAAGCTGTTGCAGTCCCAGCCCACCTTTACCAACAGAACTGCTACTGAGTGGAAGTCAGACTAGCTCTGTTCTGTCCATGGCTTCCTTTTACCTTTGTCTGCTTTAGAATCAAGCAGTGAAGAGAGAGAAGGACAGAAGTACTCAGAGAAAGACACAGAGAGAGTATTGGGAAAAAGAGGGAAGAACTGCTTTTGTTTTCCTATGGCAGATAGAAGAAGAGGAAGCATTCTCATCCAATTTGTTGATCTTTATTTAGCTCTTCAGAGATTCTTTCAGAAGTAATTATAGCTTTACTCCTCTCTGTACTCAAGGAGAGCTGTTTCCTAGAAAAAATGAATTGATCACTTTGAAGGAGCCCATGTAGCATTTTTAGCTAAGTTTAGGTCAAAGAAGCCAAACTGACAAGATATTCTATTTACATCACATGAGAAAGTACAGCTTCTTATTTTAGGCTAGTTTATTGTTTTCCATATGAAAATGCAGCAAGCACTTCTTTAAATTGTCTTTACAGGCATATAAATAAACCATGAATCAAACCATGTATACCATTATATGGAGTTATGCTAGAAGAGAAACATCTGCTATTCCTAAAACACTCCCATTCACAGGTATTATATTATTATGAATGATACACAATATACAAGTTTGCATACATAGAAAGATCTCACAGGAATACAAATTCTAGAGTATTATTGAAAGTATATTTTAAATTCTTCGTCAATGTTATGCTAATTTAGCAAGCTACCGGCCACCCAACACCCCCTGAGAAGCACTGGAGAAACTTACAGCCACGTGGAACAAGAGTGTGAATGAAATCACAAAGACAGCCTGCTGCTGGTTCTTGTCTTAGCCAGGGTCCAGTCAGGAGACAGAAATACACCAGATGTTTTAGCAAGGAGACTTCAACCTAAGGAATAGTTAACCAGGGATTGGAGAGCTGGAAAGGCAACGGGGTCCACCCTGAGGCAACACAGAGATGTAACTGCGAGAAGCAGCCCCCAACCCTGGGGCAAGGGTAACAAAGGGAAGAGTTCGAAAGTATTAAAACTCAGAAGCCTTAAAAAAAAAAAAAAAAACTCAGAAGCCTGCAGGAGGGACCCCACAGAACTGATCTCTGAGGAGGAGGTGTTGCCTGGCTGAACTGTCTTCTCTAAAGGAGTGCGCAGAGGCTGGTTCTGAACAAACTGCTTACTGCTGGAATCAACGGTCACTGCCAGGGGGAACCCCTGCTGTGGTGATGCCGACAGGAGCAACAAGAAGCAAGTCCCCACTCAGTCTCTTTGAGTGGCCCCTTCAGATAGATTGTAACAGATCCAGCTGGCAAAGGAGAAGTTTGCAGGGACTGAGCCCTAGCATCACAAAGGAAAGCACAGAAGAGTGGGATTAAAAGCCAGTGACAATGCACCAGCCCAGTCTTGTTCCACATTTTTAAGGAATTCGAATACACTTACCCTTATTTCTCCTGTTTGTAGAAAGTTTCCAGTGTGATTATATTATTGCAATAAAACATGTGCATCTTCCTATGCAAAACAGCTCAAGGGAGGGATAAAGGAAGGTGATATGTTGCCTTATCATAAACAGAAGCACTATCCTGACGTTGGGTCCATAATGAAAGGAGCGAGACTGATACAAAGCGAAGGTCAAGCAAAGCTTTATTTCATGCCAAGCATCAAGAATCAAACTGACCGGCTAGGGCCGTCTCTTACAAAGAGGCGACCCCTCTCTGCCTTACAGACTGGCTTTTAAGGGCAAAGGCCATGTGGTTGGGCCTGGCCATGCACAGGTGGCCAATGACACAGAGAAAACTGCACGGTCAGGCTAGGTCACACATAAGTAACCAATTGAGCTACAATTTACCCCATAGTAGGCATTTGAACTACCCTATCACCTTGGTCAGAATTGGCGCCCAAAGGGTGGGGTCCACACACCTTGGTAGCTAGGGAGACAGTATGCGCATCCCATTGATTGGATACCTCCACCAGGCCTGACCCACCCTTGTATTTGGGCTTTGTTACCTGGGACTGGTTTCCGGGACTTGTTTTTAAGTAAGTCCCCTGTGGGGAGCAGCGGTGCCTTGTGTAAGGGGGGCAGGGACAGTTTAAGTTTTACTGCATAAACACCACAATGGCTATTCAACCAAAATGGAGCTGTTTTGGCTAAATAGGTTCTTACACTGAGATGGGATTTCTGTGAAATGGTGTTTCCATCTTTAACATTTGCCTTAGACTTTTCCACTTAACTCTGTCTAGTTTAAGGAGAATCCAATACCTTAAATTTTCATTAGCATTTGTTTATTAATAAAAATTGGCTTCCAGGCTACTGAAAAAAAAATGTTCTTGGTTCTCAAGAATCACTCCTCCCCCATCATTTTTATAAATGTTTCTTGATGAGAGAAAAGGATGCTGTTGACAGGGCTGCAGCCAGTAGTGGCAGCCTCTATCTAGTTAGTCCTACATGTAGAAATTTTTGTCACCCGAAAGGATGGACTTGCTAAAACCCTGACAAGTTATCACAAACTCATCTCATGAAAACATATAATAAGTATAATCTTTTTTAAAACTTCTTCTAGTATATAACATTAAAAGATACTGCCAATATTTTGTGAAGTGAGGGAAAAAAGCAATGGGTATAACACAAACTCATTTTTTGTGTAAATATGTACAGAAAAAGATCAGAAAAAATATACCAATATTAAGAGATTATGTTAACTTTTACTCTTTTTTATATATTATAAACAACAAAGTAATAATAATATAGCTCTCTGTGGAGTGCATCCTATAGGCCAGGTCTCATCTACTATTGAGAACTCTGAGGTCTCAGAAGTACCATTTTACTGGAGAAAAAATGAAAACTTGTACCAGTAATTTGCCCTGACTCTTCAGCTGGTGAAGACAGAGAGGGATCCGAATGCCAGTCTCTCAGCCTCACAAGCCCCCACACTTAATTACATGTATTACTTTTGAAACGAGAAAGAAAGAGCAATTTTTTAAAGGATTGTGGTGAATAAATACAAACAAAAATAAATGAAATAGACCGTTTTCTTTATTAACTTGTTTAGTGAATAGTCACTGATCCAAAATTATTAGATGTCCAGGCCACAGCCGGAAATCTAAGTGAAATCGATATAAACAACATATCTGATAAAGAACTCAAAGTAATGATCATAAAGATACCCATTGGACTTGAGAAAAGAGGGAAGGCATCAGAGAGACCTTTAACAAGACAAGGAATAACATAGCAGAGATAAAGTGTCCTATAAACAAAATGAGAAACAGGTTTCATGGAGTGAACAGCAGGCTGGAAGAAGCAGAGTAATGAATTACTGACCTAGAAGACAGAGTAATGGAAACTAAGCAAGCCAAACAAAAGAGAAAAAAAAGAATTATGCAAAATGAGAATAGACTTACAGAATTAAGCGGCTCCATCAAACATAACATTTGTATTATAGGAGTCCCAGAAGAAGACAGAGAAAAGGGGGAGAAAACTTATTTGGAGAAATAATAGCTGAAAATTTCCCTAATCTGGGAAAGGAAACAGATATCCGGATCCAGGATATCTGCAACAAAGTCAACAAAAGCAGATCTACACCAAGACATATTGTAATTAAATTGGTAAAGTACAGTGATAGAAAGAAATTTTTAAAGCAGCAAGACAAAAGAAGACAGTTACATATAAGGGAAACCCTATAGGCTCTCAGTGGATTTTTTCCAGCAGAAACATGGCAAGCCAGAAGAGAGTGGCATGATATATTCGAAGTGCTGAATGGGAAAAATCTGCAACCAAGAATATTCTGTCCAGCAAGGCTATCATTCAGAATAAAAGGAGAAATAAAGAGTTTCCTAGACAAACAAAAACTAAAAGAATTCATGACCACAAAACCAGCCCTGCAAGAAATATTGAACAGGAATCTTCGAGTGGGAAAAAAAGAGACCAAAAGTGACAGTATGAAAGTAGGAAAAACAAGAGCAGTAAAAGCAAATATTTCTATTAAAATATCAGCCAAGGAATTCACAAAATAAAAGGATATAAAATATGACACCATCTACCTAAAACATGGTGAGTAGAGGAACAAAGAATGAGTATAATCTTAAACAACCATCAACTTAATATAGACTGCTACGTGCAGAAGATGTTATATACAAACCTAATGGTAACCACAATTCAAAACCCACTAATAAATATGCAAAGGATAAAGGGAAAGAAATCCAAATATATCACTTTAAAAAAATCAGAAAACCACAGAAAAGAGAAACAGAAGAAAGGATCAGGGAAAATCTTCAGAAACAACCACAAAACAAGTAATAAAGTGGTAATAAATACCTATCCAGCAATAAATACTTTGAATGTAAATGGACTAAACACTCCAATCAAAAGAAAGACACAGGGTAAAGGCACCTGGGTGGCTCAGCTTATTGGGGGGCTGACCCTGGGTTTCAGCTCAAGTCATGATCTCAGGGTCCTGGGATTAAGTCCCATGTTGGGTTCCCTGCTAAGCAGGTATTCTGCTCAAGGATCAACCCTCTCCCCCAGCCCCTCTCTCCACCCACTTGTTCTTACTCTCTCTTTCTGTCTCTAATATAAATGAATGTTAAATAAATGAATGATAAAAAAAAAAAAAGACACAAGGTGACAGAATGGATTTAGAAAACAAGTCCCATCCATATGCTGCTCACAGGAGACTCATTTCAGACCTAAAGGCATTTGCAGACTGAAAGTGAGAGGATGGAGAACATTTATCATGCAAATGGATATCAAAGGAAAGCCAGAGTAGCACTATTTATATCAGACAAGACATGCTTTAAAACATAGACTATAGGGACGCCTGGGTGGCTCAGTTGGTTAAGCAGCTGCCTTCGGCTCAGGTCATGATCCCAGCGTCCCGGGACCGAGTCCCACATCGGGCTCCTTGCTCGACAGGGAGCCTGCTTCTCCCTCTGCCTCTGCCTGCCTCTCTGTCTGTCTGTGCTCGCTCTCTCTCTCTCTAACAAATAAATAACAAAAAAAAAAATTAAAACATAGACTATAACAAGAGACAAAGAAGGACACTACATAATAATAAAGGGGACAATCCAATAAGAAGATATTTGTTTATATGTATATCAATATTTCTATATAAATATATTAATATATCAATATTTAATATTATATAATTATATATAAATACATTAATATATAAATATATGTTTATATATTAATATTTATGTATTTATATATATTTATATAGATATTAATAAACATAAATGTATTGATATAATATATTAAATATATATTTATAATATAAATATTTATGCACCCAACATAGGAGCATCCAAATACATAAAGCAGTTAATGACAAATATAAAGGAACTAATAAAAAATGACACAATAATGGTAGGGGACTTTAACACCCCACTTACATCAATGGACAGATCACCCAATCAGAAAAATAACAAAAAAGCAATGGCTTTGAATGACACATTGAACCAAGTGGATTTAACAGATATACTTAGAACATTTCATCCTAAAATAGGAGAATTCACATTCTTTTCAAATGCACATGAAACATTCTCCAAAATAGATCACGTATTAGGCCACAAAACAAGTCTCAACAAATTCAAAAGGATCAAACTCATACAATGCATCTTTTCAGACATTCCTATGAAATCAGAAATCAAGCACAAGGAAAAAATCTGGAAATAGTGCAAATATATGGAGGTTAAAAAACATGCTACTGGGATGCCTGGGTCACTCAGTTGTTAAGCGCCTGCCTTCAGCTCAGGTCATGATCCCAGGGTCCTGGGATGGAGCCCTGCATTGGGCTCCCTGCTCAGCGGGAAGCCTGCTTGTCCCTCTCCCACTTTCCCTGCTTGTGTTCCCTCTCTTGCTGTCTGTCTTTCTCAAATAAATAAATAAAATCGTAAAAACAAACAAACAAAAAATGCTACTAAAAAATGAATGGGTTAACCAAAAAATCAAAGATATCCAAAAATACATGAAAACAAATAAAATGCAAACAGAATAGTCCAAAACCTTTGGGATGCAGCAAAAGTGGTTCCAAGAGGGATGTTTATAGCAATACAGGTCTACCTCAAGAAGCAAGAAAAATCTCAAATAAACAACATAACCTTACACCTAGAGGAGCTAGAAAAAGAACAACAAACAAAATCGCAAAACAACAGAAGGAAGGAGATAACAAAGATTAGTGCAGAGATAAGTGATGAAGAAACTAAAGAAAAACCACAGTGGAACAGATAAATGAAACCAGAAGCTTGTTCTTTGAAAAGATCAACAAAATTCATAAACCTCTATCCAGACTCATCAAAAAACAAAGAGAAAGGACTCCAATAAATATAATTACAAATGAAAGAGGAGTAATAACAACCAACACCACAGAAATACAAACAATTATTAGAGAATACTATGAAAAATTACATGCCAACAAAATGGACAACCTAGAAGAAATGGATAAATTCCTAGAAACATAGAACCCCACCAAGACTGAAGCAGGAAGAAATAGAAAATTTGAATAGACTAATTACCAGCAAGGAGATGGAGCAGTAATCAAAAAACTCCCAACAAACAAAAGTCTAGGGGCAGATGACTTCATGGGCAAATTTTACCAAACATTTAAAGAATAATTAATACCTATTCTTCTCAAACTATTCCAAAAAGTAAAAGAGGATGGAAAACTTCCAAATTCATTCTATGAGGCCAACATTACTCTGATACCAAAACTAGATAAAGACACCACACACACACAAAAAAGTGCAGTCCACATCTTTGATGAATATAAATGCAAAACTCCTCACCAAAATACTAGCAAATTGGATTCAGTAACACATTAAAGAAAATCATTTACCACAATCAAGTGGGATTTATTTCTGGTATGCAAGAGTGGTTCAATATTCACGAAAATCAATATGATACATCACATCAATAAGAGAAAAGATAAAAACCATACGATCATTTCAATAGATGCAGAAAAACATATGACAAAGTATAATATCCACTTATGATTTAAAAAAACAACAACCAAGTAGGTTTAGAGGGAACATATCTCAATATAATAAAGGCCTTATATGAAAAACACATAATGAACATCATACTAGGGAGATGTTCTCCAATGGAAGTATTTCTCCAGTGGGGAGAAAACTGAGAGCTTTCCTCCTAAGGTCAGGAACACCACAAGGGTGTCCAGTCTTGCCACTTGTATTCAACATTGTACTAGAATTCCTAGATACAGCAATCAGACAACAAAAAGAAATAAAAGACATCCAAATTGGAAATGAAGAAGTCAAAATTTAACTATTTAAAGATGACATGATACTATATATAAAAAACCTAAAAGAGTCCACCAAAAACTACAAAAAAGGATACATGAATTCAGGATACAAAATCAATGTGCAGAAATCTGTCCATTTCTATACACTAATAATGAAGTAGCAAGAAGAGAAATTAAGAAAATAATCCCATTGATAATTGCACCAAAAATAATAAATACCTAGAAATACACTTATAACCAAAGAGGTGAAAGATATGTGCTCTGGAACTATAAAATACTGATGAAAGAAATTGAAAATGACACAAAGAAACAGAAAGACACTCCATGCTCATGGGTTAGAAGAACAAATATTGTTACAATGTCCATACTACCCAAGGCAATCTACAGCTTTAATGCAACCTCTACAAAATATCAACAGCATTTTTCACAGAACTACACCAAAATATTCTAAAATTTGTATGGAACTACAAAAGACCCAAAACAGCCAAAGCAATTTTGAAAAAGAGAAGATATCACAATTCTGGACTTCAAGCTATCTTACAAAGCTGTAGGAATCAAAACAGTATGGTACTGCACAAATAGACACATGAAACAATAGAACAGAATAGAAAACCCAGAAATAAGCCCACAATTGTATGGTCAACTGATCTTTGATGAAGCAGGAAAGAATGCAATGGGAAAAAGTCTCTTCAGCAAATGTTGTTGGGAAAACTGGTCAGCTACATGCAAAAGAATGAAACTGAACCACTTTCTTACACCACACACAAAAATAAATTCAAAATGGATTAAAGACATAAATGTGAGACCTGACACCATAAAATCCTGGAAGAGAGTATAGGCAATAAGATTTCTGATACCAGCTGAACCAACATTTTTCTGAATATATCTCCTGAGGCAAGGGAAACAAAACCAAAAGTAAACTATTAGGACTACATTAAAATGAAAAGCTTCGGGGCGCCTGGGTGGCTCAGTGAGTTAAAGCCTCTACCTTCGGCTCAGGTCATGATCTCAGAGTCCTGGGATTGAGCCCCGCATCGGGCTCTCTGCTCGGCAGGGAGCCTGCTTCCTCCTCCCTCTCTGCCTGCCTGTCTACTTGTGATTTCTCTTTCTCTCTCTGTCAAATAAATAAATAAAATCCTTGAAAAATAAATAAATAAAATGAAAAGCTTCTGCACAGCAAAGGAAACAACCAACAAAATTAACTTACTGAATGGAGGAGAAATCTGCAAATGACATGTCCAATAAAGGGTTAATATCAAAATGTGTAAAGAATACAACTCAACACCCAAAAAATAAATAATCCAATTACAAAATGGGCAGAAGACATGAAAGACATTTTTCCAAAGAAGACATGCAGATGGCTGACACAGCAAAGATACTCAACATCACTCATCATCAGGGAAATGCAAATCAGCACTGTAAGGAGATATCACCTCAGACCTGTCAGAATGGCTAAAATCAACAACACAAGATACAATGTTGGTGTTGGTGAGGATGTAGAGAAAAAGGAGCCCTCCTGCACTATTGGTGGGAATGCAAACTGGTGCAGTCATTCGAGAAAACAGGAGGGAGCGTCCTCAAAAAATAAAAAATAAGACTGCCCTATGATATAACAATTGCAGTAATGGGTATTTACCCGAAGAATACAAAAATACTAATTCAGAGTACACCTCATACACCCCAATGTTTATAGTAGCATTGTTTATAGTAGCAAAATTATGGAAGCAGCCCAGTGTCCATCAATAGATGAGTGGATAAAGAAATGGTGTATTGGGACAGCCAGGTGCTCAGTCAGTTAAGTGCCTGACTCTTGCTTTTGGCTCAGGTCATGACCCCAGGGTCTTGGGATTGAGTCCCTTGTCAAGCACTAAGCTGGAAAGGAGGGGAGTGGGGGGAATCACACTCCGTAGGGAGTCTGCTTGAGGATTCTCTTTCTCTGTCTCCCTCTGCCCCTCCCCCACCACGCCTTTTCTCTCTCTCTCAAATAAATAAATCTAAAAAAAATGTGGTGTGTGTGTGTGTGTGTGTGTGTGTATGTAGATATACATATATATATAGACATATATATATATATATATATATGCATTGGAATATTATTCAACCATGAAAAAGAATTAAAACCTGCCATTTGCAATGACATGGATGGAGCTTAAGAGTACAGTCCTAGCAAAAATAAGTCAGAGAAAGACAAATGCGACATGATTTCACACATAGGTAGAATTTAACAAACCAAACAAACAAGCAAAAGAAAAGAAAAAGAGGGGAAGCCTGGGTGGCTCAGTGGGTTAAAGCCTCTGCCTTCGGCTCAGGTCATGATCCCAGAGTCCTGGGATAGAGTCCCACATCGGGCTCTCTGCTCAGCGGGGAGCCTGCTTCTCCCTCTCTCTCTCTCTCTGCCTGCCTCTCTGCCTACTTGTTATCTCTGTCAAATAAATAAATAAAATCTAAAAAAAAAGAAAAGAAAAGAGAAAGAGAAAGAGAGAGACAACCAAGAAACTATTGAGAACAAACTGATGGCTACCAAAGGGAAGGTGGCTGGGGGGATGGTTAAGTAGGTGAGAGGGATGAAGGAGGGTACTTGTGATGAGCACCCAGTGTTCTATGCAAGTATTGAATCACTACATTTTACACATGAAACTAATGTTACACTCTGTTAACTATATTGGAATCTTTTTAAATCTTATTTTTAAAAGTATCAGATGTTCTACTGATTTATTATGTCTGGCTCCTGTAATTTACCACTCTCCAAAAAGTTTGGCTACATTAGATACATTTAATTTTTGTTGAATGTATGATTGAAAGCCAATTCCAAAGCCAGCTATCGCTACCAATTAAGCTGATAGCTGGGGAGCCCTTTGTTCTCCCAGGAATGTCCTTGTTCCCACTGAGATGCTGAGCAGAAGATAGCTAAGGATCAAAAGATAAACCTTTACAAGCTAATTAATAATAATTGACTTATTCAGAAATTATTTCTCAACCCAGGATATTAAATTGATTATAATAAACATCTGCAACTTTCCTGCCATCTCTCCCACCCATTCATCCGTCTAAATTCTGTTAGATTCATGAATTTTTATTTTAATCAGACATGTGCTAAGGACTTTTACCTTAATCAGAAGCACATACATTAACATGAATTTATTTAAAACAAAAACATTGCCCTTTTTTCAGCTTTCTTCATTAATTCCTGACTGGTTCAAGTTAATAACATTAATGCAAAATACATCTTTAGTTCTTTGCAGACATCAAATAGACTGAGGGAAAAAGCATTAAATTAGCATGCCTAAAGCATTCCATATCCAGCCATACAGAAATGAATAGAAGCAGTTTGAAAATGAGAAGAAAGCAATAAGTAGGAAATGTAAGTCTGAACATTGTCTGTGCTCATTCTCAATCAGAGTTGAGGGAAATGAATACTGCACCATACTTAGCCCCAGATAATGGATGAACCTGCTTTCATCTCACTGTTTGAGAGACAGTGGCTTCTTTTTTCTGATTTGCTAGTGGCAAGAAAACATCTAACTGCATTTTACCTCTTTACCTTCTCAAGAGCTTAAATAAAATGCTCCATCAGCTTGGGCCTCTTTGTGATGTAATGTATACTCTTTAAGAAACTGTTTAATAAACTCTTTGAAAATCTTGATTTACATTTGAAGAAAGGAACTAAGCCATAGCAAAGTCTGTTAGCGGTAACTGCCGGCCAGCTACTGGTGAATGAGATGTGATCTAATGGTCATCTGGTGCTGATTTATACAAGTTCTAAAGATCCACTCCAGCTGTCCTCTGGCTCACAGACTGAGCCCTTACCTTTTCTGTGGATGGAAATGGGCTTCCCTATTATACTGACTCAGGGTGTTCACTAAATTTAGCTTAAGGCTTTATTCACATTGCATAACTTCAATTCTGCCATTGAAAATAGGTTTCACTCAACAAATATTATTGAGTATCTATTTTGTATAGCGCCTTCCAAGGATGCCATAGGGTGTTATAAAGAGGAATAATACTTGTTCCCTAATTTTCTTAAGCTTTTCTTAAGGGTTGAAGGAAGCAGTGTATGTGAAAGAACTTTGTAGCACTTTTATAAGACATAATATAAGACTACAGTTAATCTACAGAGGACTTAAAAGTTATATATGACAGAGGTTGCAAATTGATGGCCCATTAAATTTCTTATTACTGGCATCCAGATGATTTTAATATTAAGGACATTTCAAGGGTTCCTGGGAGGCTCATTCGGTTAAGCATCCAACTCTTGGTTTGGGTTCAGGTCATAATCTCAGGGTTCTGGGATCAAGCCCCATAACCGACTCCAACTCAAGCAGGGAGTCTGCTTGAGAATTCACTCTCTCCCTCTCCCTTTGACCCTGCCCCCCATGCTCTTTCCCTCTCTCGTTGTCTCTCAAATAAATTAATAAATCTTTAAAAAATAAGAATATTTCAAATGAAAATCCATATTTCAGCTTCTCTTGAATAAGATCTTATCTGCTGGCCCCACAAATGCACATAGCAATGATGGGCTCAGCTAAGCAGCAGCTGATCCTCAGAGAGATCACAGACTCTCCAGTTTGCAACACAATACCTGCTGCTTGTTATCTTAACCCAGACTACTTCAATCACATCACTGTTCCATTATGGGGTTTGGTGAACTCTGTACTAAATGGTCACCAATTTAGCAATTGTCTTATCTGTCTAGCCATCATCAAACAACACGGCAACCCCAGCCAGACTCTAAGCCCTAGGTAACGAACCTAGTAGTACATTGGGAACTCCCTTCTGACTGGTGATTGGAGTTTGGTGAGTCTGTGATTTGCCTAAACCAGAGTAGTCAAATCTCTGTTGGATATTCACACAATCATGCTAAATGGACTCACTTCAGATTTCTGACCACGAATGTCAAACAAGCTTAAAACTGCCGGAAAATTCTACTGCAATTTCCTGGTAATTTACTCTCCTGCACTCTAAGATCTTTATATCAATCCTCAACTTCCTTTAAATTTCCAACCCTCCCCTAACCATACCTCAAAATCATTCTCACCAATTCCACCAGTCTTTCTACAGGTGAACCCTTTCTACTGATGCTCCCTTCTGAGACAGGAGAAGTATCTCTGTTCCTAAATCCAAGCTCCGCCCATCTAAAGACACAATCCCATCCCTTCCAGTCTGCTCAAAGACAGTACTGCTTAAATCATTCCCTCTCTTCCCTGTATCATCAGTTTCTCCCTTCAGATCAATCATATTGATATGATGTCTTTTTTAAAAATAAGTAAATAAATAAATAAAAATATATTAAAAACCATCTTACTTGGTCCATTTATTCCTCCAGCTACCATCCTATTTCTGTGGTCTATTCAAAACAAAACTCCTCCAAAGACGTTTCCTCAATCCACTCCAATCAGGAAATACAGTTTTTGACTCCATCAACCCAATGAGATGGTTTCAATTAACAACTACCCTGATGACTTCATCTTGTCAAAATCAATATCAAAATCTTAGTATTCAGCTGACCTGACTTTTCAGTAAGAGTTAACAGAGTTGAGCACTCCTCTAGACTTGATACTTCATTGATCTGATATCCTTCTCATTCATTACATAGTCTTTCTCTCTCTTTTTAATTTTTTTTCTTTTCTTTTTTTAATTATTTATTTATTTATTTAGCTCAACTCTAGGATCTCTAAATGGTGGAAAGCCCAAGGCTCAGGTCTCAGGCTACTTCTCTAGATAGACTTTCCATTTAGTTTTATGGATTCAGGTATCATTTATGTGCCAATGATCCTCATTTTTATATCATCCTCCCCAGCTATCTCTCCTAACTTCCAGACTTATACATTCAACTGCCTACTCCACATATCAACTTCTGATGCCTAGTAGGTACCTAAAACTCACTATGGATAAAACCAAAGAGTTGATTCTCCCACATCAAAATATGGACACAGAAGCAGATCTAGGTTAAAATACAAATAAAGATACAGATAAAGTAAAGAAATAGACATAGATAAAGCTGTATCAATATACATATTCCCACCAGCAAGCCTTCCCCATTCATTCATTAAACAAGTTTTTATTAAGCACCCACCACTTTTCAGGCATGTTGCAGGTACTTGAGGTACAAAATGAGGAAAGCTTACACTCTTGTAAATTGTACCAACATTCATCCAGTTGCTTAGGCCAAAAACCAGGATGCATCCTTGATTTCTCTTCCTCTCACATATTCTGTACACTTGTCAATTCTAATTCCCAGAAGGCCCAACTCCAGCCACATCCCAGCAGCAACATTGTCACAACCTGCCATCATACCCTGCCATCTGGATCTCTGTCCTAAATGGTCTTCCTGACTGCATGCTTCCCCTTACTCTCCATCCACCTCACAGAAGCCCCAAGGACTTCTCTAAAGCATAGGTCAGTTCACAATGCTCCCCTGCCTACCGCCTACCTACCTACCTACCTGCCTACCTCCTCCTGCAGGTCTTGCATTACTTCTAAGGAAAAGTGCAAACCCCTCACCATGTCCACCAAGTTCTGTATGATCTGGCCCCCACTTGCTCAGATGAGGAAACCAAGATCTCATTGCTAGTAAGCTGAAGAGCCAGATAGTTTGGCTCTTTGTTGCCATACTGTACTGTCTCCCTGGATACTTTTTCTTTTTGGATAGCACCTGCCCTACATAAAAACTGCACTGTGTGTGACCACTTGTCTTAGAGGGCCTTTTATCATGGTGCCTCGTTCTCTCACACCCTGAACTGCGTTCTTTTAGAACAAAGCCCTCATCCCTGTCTCAGTTTCAGCCAGCTCTTTTTCCAAGTCTGCATCTAGGTCTGGTACTTTTCACAGCTAACTCAGATAGACCCCAATCTCAGACTTAGAGACTCTGATACCAACCCACCTGACACTAATACTCACTCACTTCTAGAAAGTTCCGCTTTTAATGTCCATGACTGATTCTGTATTTTCCATTTAGATTCCAAAGAGTAAGAATCTGAATGACCCAGTTCACCTTTTTCCATAAAGTTCAAAACAGAGGTTGTTGACCAGCTATTGATTGTCTCTTAGATCAGATGTCTTAGAGTCTTCTGCACCCAGCCAGCAGGAGGAGAAAAAAGAAAGTGTGGAGAAGTGATATTCATTTCATAGTCTTGGCCCAGAAGTAACACACATCAGTTTTGTTTGTATAGCATTGGCAAGAACTGGTCATGTAGAAAGAGATGAATGCAGGAAAGACTGGAAATATGTAGCCCCTGGATAGAGTCAATTCTATACTATGAATGAGTCGGATGACCTCTGGGTCAGATATGAAGAGCTAGCCATATCTGCCACATCCTATTGTTGGACATTTGGAGGTGTTCCCAGTTTCTAGGTTCATAGACAGATATGAATTAAAATTCTATCAATGTAACATGTTTTTACTGTATTTATTCAAGGTGGCTTATTTATGATAAAATGATTTGAGGAATAAGACCACGGTTATTATATCCATTTATAATCTCACCATAGCAATTGTTAAAAATTTGAACAATTCCTTTAATTATTTTTATTTCATGACTTAATAATTTCAATCAAAATTTGTTTTCCATGAGGTTCTCACTTAATAATCCAGATGTTGCCCTTAAATAAGTTCCTTTTATTATTAGCTAAATGGTAAAGGGAGTTGCCATTTTGTGGACCTTTAGATAATGAAACGGTAGTTTCAAAGACTATTTGACCTACTTCTCCTCATCAGATTTATCAATTTAACAATTTATCAATTTATCAATCTATCAATTTAACTATTTATCAATTTAATAATTGATATTTGTTAAAGACCTACCAGAGACCTGTTGCATAAAAAATGTTTACTTTTAACTTGTTTTACTATGTATTATAATACCTAGAGCACTATCCATATTTAAAAAGCACAAAACTGAAAATCAGTTTATGTTTATTTGTTATTGTTCCTTTTGTCATTTATGCCCATATGCTGATTGTAACGGCAGTTGAAGAATCTTAGTTATATCACACTTCAATCAATAATTTTAAGACTTTGTGATAGTGGGACTTCTTATTAAGGTAAATATTTGTGTACTTGATGCAATTTCCTGAACAATAAAGAGACCATATTCCTAACTGTAGTAAGTCTAATTTAAAACTACATGAAGTTTGGGATGCCTGAGTGGCTCAGTTGGTTAAGCAGCTGCCTTCGGTTCAGGTCATGATCCCAGCGTCCTGGGATCGAGTCCCACATCGGGCTCCTTGCTTGGCAGGGAGCTTGCTTCTCCCTCTGCCTCTGCCTGCCACTCTGCCTGCCTGTGCTCTCTCTCTCTCTAACAAATAAATAAATAAAATCTTAAAAAAAAAAAAACTACATGAAGTTTCCTGACTAAAAGTTGTTTTTATGTTTCATGTCATATAAGGGATAATACTAGTCCTTAAAAATAACTGCATTTAATTATGCAATAATTGTCAGAGGAATGAGGTAAGAGCACCTAAACTTCAAACTCGACACTGTGTTTAAACTCACGTAATACCTCACCCAGAAACTATTGCCGAAGTTTCCTCTGGGGAGTAGATTGTTTTATCTTTTTATTGTAAAACAAGTGAAAATTATTTGTGGCTTATTTAACAAATGTAATCAGAGTATTTCACTTTGTAATACCTGATTGAGATATATGATTTGTAATCCACATAGTGATACAGTAAATATCTTTGATATTTGACCAAAACTCTGTTTTTTGGCTTCAGGCTTTGGAAGTTTGAAGAGCCAAATGCTCATCTGAGCATCACTTCAGTTATCCCTGAATTTGTGCCTGGTCAATGATCACAAGATGACATAGGTTAAAATATCTAGCTATTATGACAACATCAGCAATAGCTACGAGGCATGTCATTCTGATTTATCATTATTATCTGTATGTTTACTTCCAAATATAGATAAGGCTTGTAGATATAAATTAAAGTGAAAATCTCTTTATGGGCTCTTATGTTGAAATTCTACCTAATTGATTCAAAAATGTATGTGACTGCAAAAATAAAATTCTACAATAATTAATGATAATTGAGTAGACTGTAATATTACCTATAAAAATAATTAAGGACATTCCAATATCAAAATTGATAAGGAAATTGATTTATAGTTAATGTGAATATTAGAAGTGTGAGAACTAAATAATTTAGGAAGAATATGATCTCTTTTTTTGAGCCAACAAATACTCAAAAACTTAAATAGTAAAATATGACTAAAGAGTAGGTATAAGATATAATCTAATTGTTTGATATATAAGCATGAATAATATGGGACATAAATGTTAGAAATGTATTTAATTTATACTTCTAAAAATGTCACTCAGGTCTTGAGTCTTTTAACAAAAGTGCCTTTTAGAATTCTGTATGTCTTGTGAGAATGAACTAAGAACAGCCCACAACTTTGTTACCTCAAATTTCCATGAAGAGGAAAACTAGCAAAATCATATATGACAACATCCATGACAAATCACCTTTGGTCCAGACATTATAAAGAATATAAAGAGCATGAAGGAAAAAAAGGAAACCGTTAGAGAAAAATGAGATTGCACAATTATTTTTTTCTCCTTTATCACCCTTACTCGGAGGTGAGAGTCCCAGTATTACAAAAAAAGAAATACGCAGGAGCACTCTCTCCTGCATATTAATGCCAAAGGTTTTCATTTTCATTACTAAAAATTTAATAATAAAATTTTAACAATAAGTATATTTATTATAAAATTCCAGAATTAGGGGCACCTGGGTGGCTGAGTGGGTTAAGCCTCTGACTTCAGCTCAGGTCATGATTTCAGGGTCCTGGGTTCAAGCCCCTCATCGGGCTTTCAGCTCAGCAGGGAGCCTGCTTCTCTCTCTCTCTCTGCCTGCCTCTCTGCTTACTTGTGATATCTCTTCTCTGTTAAATAAATAAATAAAATCTTTTTTTTAAATTCCAGAATTATTTTTTTAATCCCATAAGTTCATTCTGTCTGGTTTCCACCAAATATTACTTTCACTCTCAGCTATTAGACATTGTGAATCTCTGTAATTACTACCAGAGAAATAAATAAGTCCTAAAGAGGAAAGCCGCAGGAGAAATATTCTTTCTTTTTATACGCATTTGTCTCCTAGCACCTGCTGAGGAGTACCTTAGGATAACTGAGCAAGAAAGCAACTGCATTGCAAAGAAAGCTCCAGAAGAGTATATTTCCTTTTCTTTGCAAGTCATTATGCAAAGTAGTAGAAATTTGTCAATTCCAGGTTCCTTCAGGGATGGCAAGTACTTTATCATTGATTAGACACTGGGATAAAGACTCCTTCAGGGAAAGCTTCCTCAGAATGACATGAGCGAGATTGCAGAAGGGGAGATGCCTGTGCTCTTTCCCTAACAAAAACATCAATCTAAACAATCACCCATACTCAAAAATACCTTTACAAGAAGAAGACATTCAGGTGAGAAATTACAGCACCTGCTGAAACACAAAACTACAACACATTGCAAATGGTGGAAAGGTCAGTCTCACATGACCACGTCACCTCTCCTCCAAGCCTACAAAGAGCAGCTCAGGGAGAGATACTCTCCACGTGGCAAAGGAGAGTAAAGTGAGTACCAGACTTTGTTGCAGACTAGTTCCAGGCCTTCCCCAGTGAACCCCAGTGCCAGGCCAGCTCTTGCAGCCCCAGGCTTCAGGCCAGTCCCTAGGGTCCCAGAATCCAGGCTCACCCTAGTTTTGAGCCATCCCCTGGAGACCCAGACTCCACAATTGCCCTAACAACAGGCCAGCCTTCATGGGTCAGTGGATCCAAACTCCAGGCTCACACCAGTAGACCATCTGAACCCCTCCCCCTCCACAGGTTCCAAGCACACTCCCACAGGCCCAGGCATAAATCTTAACCCTGCAGACCCTGACATGAGGTTAACCCCAGTGTACCTCTGTATCAGGCTGGCCCCCACAGGCTCAAGACCAAGCCCGTCTCTTTGCACCCAGGCTTCCAGCAGCCCCAACTGCAAATGACCCATCACAGAAACAAAGGGCACAAAGTTTCATTTATACAGGATAACTAAGTCCTGGAGACCTAAAGTACAGCATGTTGACTATAGTTACTAATACTGTATTGCATACTCAGAATTTGCTAAGAGAGCAGATCTTAAAGGTGCTCACCATGTATAAATTATGTAACTATGAGATAACAAATGTGTTAATTAGCTCGATTGTGGTACTCATTTCACAATGTATACATATATCAAAATGTCACGTTGTATACCTTAAAAATATACATTTTTTATTTATCAATTATACCTCAATAAAGCTGGAAAAAAATAAATTAAAAACAATATTTTAGGGATGCCTGGGTGGCTCAGTGGGTTAAAGCCTCTGCCTTCAGCTCAGGTCATGATCCCAGGGTGCTGGGATCGAGCCCCACATCGGGCTCTCTGCTCGGCAGGGAGCCTGCTTCCTCCTCTCTCTCTCTGCCTGCCTCTCTGCCTACTTGTGATCTCTCTCTGTGTGTCAAATAAATAAATAAAATCTTTTAAAAAAAACAATATTTTAGTTTCCATCAGCAGATAAATGGTAATGTTAAAAAAAATAGAATACAAGAGGAAAGAAGAGAACCTACATTTGCAAATGCAATAAAGAAGAAATTCAGCATAAATTTTTAAAAAGATTTTATTTATTTATTTGAGAGAGAAAGAGAGCACAAGCAGGGAGGAAGGACATAAGAAGAGAGAGAAACAGAGCCCCAACTGAGCAGGGAGCCTAACACAGATCGATCCCAGGATCGAGAGATCAATACCTGAACCAAAGGCAGACACTTAATGGACTGAGCCACCCAGGCGCCCCCAGCATCAATTTTTGAAGAGGATAAGTACAGCAGTTTCTGAAAGGCTCAGAAAACAAGTAAATAATAGAGGTCAAGCAAAGACAGTACTACAGTCTGGAAGGAATTTGAGTTTCCACAGGTAATCTGAATGGCCAAAAAGGTAAAGTAACAAGTTGATTAAGAATGTTTAGGGGTGCCTGGGTGGCTCAGTGGGTTAAGCATCTGCCTTTGGCTCAGGTCATGATCTCAGGGTCCTGGGATCGAGCCCCACGTCGGGCTCTCTGCTCAGCAGGGAGCCTGCTTCTCCCTCCCTCTCTCTCTCTGCCTGCCTCTCTGCCTACTTGTGATCTCTGTCTGTCAAATAAATAAATAAAATCTTAAAAAAAAAAAAAAGAATGTTTAAATGGGAATTCTAAAAAAGAATCAGATCAGAATCTTAAAACAAGAACCACACTGAGAAATTTAACTGATCTATTATTGTTCTTAATTTCCAAAATCCTTAATCTGGAATTATTTTCATCATAAATGAAAGTCAGCCAAACTGTGAGGCTGTGCAACATGACTGTGTGGGGGAGAATGTGGGGGCGGAAAATGACCAGAAATGAAAGATGAAGATGAGCAGCCACTGCCATGTGCAGAACTTGCCCCTTCTTCCCTAAGAGATGGTAACCTGAAGTAGGGATCCTGAGGTGCTCCGGAAGCAGGCAAAAGGGTGGACATTACTGTTTGTAATAGAGCAGCCTTGTGCACAGTAGGAAAACAAAACCATAGATAAGCCCGGGGGGGACTGTCTCTGAGTCAGTCCATGAGAAGAAAGAATCAGACTTTCTGGGTAAAGAAAACAAAGATTGAGAAAACATAATGCACAAAACAGAAAACAAATGAGAGCGATACCAATTGTATGTACATGAGGATTTTTTCTTTAAATGATGCTATCCACTTAAAATATTACCTATACTTTTGAGTTCACTATACAAAATTATTTTGTTTCCTTATGGCTAAAAGTTCTATGACAAAAACAAAAACAAACAAACAAAAAACCAAAGCAGGATATCTTCACCTCCCTGATACCATAAGCCCACCAGTCAGCCATTTAGTCAACTCTGAGGAACTAAATCTACCTCTTAGCACCTTCCCAAGTCTCAGCTTCAATTCTTAGGAATTGGAACAGCCAGTTAGACTGAAGCAGCCTCTCCAAACACATGAGGACATGATGAAGCCTTCACATAAGTGACATATTATTCCAATGTTGAGCACAGATTAGGCCAAGGGAGACAGGAGCAAGCTCTTGATTTTCAAAGACGATTGTCATGACCATGTGCGGGATGGCCTCAGAAACAACACACAAGGAACAGACGTGAACCTGACCCTGACTGAAAGCCTGAAGTCCAGCTTGGCCGTGGGGTGGCTGTTCTAGGCTGGGCCTAGATCAGCCACCCCACGGCCAAGCTGCAGACACCTGATCGTGGAAACAAAGATCTAGTATTGTAAGCTGCTGAGATCAAAGTTGATTGTGACATAGCAAAAACTAAATGTGATCATTCTCATGTTCATATAAATCATGACCCAATATAACAGGTTCCACAATAATGGGTTATCTCACTGAAATTTTTGTAAAGCAAAGATTAATTATCTTTATCCAATTACTATAACTCAAAATGACTGGTTTTGTGGCCTTCCATAAGTGAGAAAATAGTCTTTTAAAGTTTTTTTCTCAATAAATAGGATATTTGACTTAGGAAATAATAGAAGTGATTTATTAACAAATATTCCAGAATTTATGTATCTAAATAATCAATAGTTTCCAAAGATCTGAGAGAGTTACATTCTTAATCTGGTAAGGCTGCCATGACTGAAAGTATTTTCAATTTCTTGTCATTAACATTACTTTTAGGGCTTGTGGCATATTCATTACCTCCATTGTCAGATGAGGGGACTGAGGCAAAGAGAGATTATGTAACTTGCCCTATGCCACTCACAAGCACCAGGATTTGAATATAGGCAGTCCAATGACAGATCTGGTGTTCTTAACCATGATGCCATGCTCTGCCAACCTGAACTCCTAATCCAAAATTTTCCACTTGAATAAGTTCCACTAAAGGCCATGATTAATGAGTAAGTGGAACTGGATTTACCCTCACACCCTAAATGACTATGATAACAGATAATGTATGTGAAGTAATGGCATTCAGACACTGGACAAGAGGTAGCACAGAACAGTGATTCCCAGAAGGAAGGAATGTGAGGTAAGCTGAACAGTTGCCACAGCTCACAGCCTGGGGAAGATATCCAAACTGCAGCTCAGGGATGAGACCCTCAAGCAGAGCCCAACAGTCTCCCCGAGCTGAGGAGACAGCGTTTAGAGTTCAGGGTCTAGAATTCATACAGTGGTGTAGCAGAGAGGAGAGAGGAGAGGAGCCCAGAGGTCTGCAAGGGATCCACCTCTTTGGCTGAGCACTGATCAGAGCATATGCATGAGGAAACTTTCAGAAGCCAGGAAACAACCACTCCAAGGAGGAGGCAGAACAATTCCTGGAGCTCATCTAGGATCGTGGTGCTCCCCAGCTATGGAAAGACCTCCTAATACGCAGGCATCCAGTGGAGTCCTTCAGCAGGTATGACCTCAGTAATGGGGCCAAATTAGCCCTGACTAAAGACTGTTCTAGACCAGCCTAACAAACCTCAAATGCCAGCTTCTAAAGGACCCAGTTGTTTCCAAGTAATGTAGTTGCATCTCAGAACAAAGTCCAAAAATATTTGAAACGAGGCAAAAGTCTTGGCATCCTAACACAAAAAATTCACAACGTCTGGTATACAATGAAAACTGCCAACATGTAAGCAAAATCCCTTGGACCTAATAAAATGACAATGAGAATCAGTGAGTCCTAAAGGAAGATCACCCAGAAAATAGTCAGAAAATTACCCAGCAAGGAAATGGCATCAGAGATCACATTTAAGGCAAAGGCAAGTCACCAGGAGCAAACTATTCTCTCCCGGGACTTGTGACCTGAGCACATCACAGAAGAGGAGGGAGTAAAGAAGATTCACCTGCACCCAAGAAGGGACAGACAAACAACCTTCTCAGGATGAACCATGAAATTCCCTGGGTAGTATTTGAGAAGCAATGATAGTAGGTCAGTAATCAACTAATTGATAATGAACTGGAAGAGAAGGAAATGAAACAGAGAAGAAAATAAATGTCTGGGGCGCCTGAGTGGCTCAGTCATTAATACTTTTAATACTTCTGCCTTCGGCTCAGGTCATGATTCCAGGGTCCTGGGATCCAGCCCTTCGTTGGCTCCCTCCCTCTTTAGCAGGAAGCCTGCTTCTCTCTCTCCCACTCCCGCTGCTTCCCTCGCTGTGTCTCTCTCTGTCAAATAAATAAATAAAATCTTTTAAAAGAAAAGAGAAGAGAAAAGAAATGTCAGTGAACTTTGTTGGGACAACTGACCTCTTTGAGGGACAGAAGTTAAAATCAGAAGCACTGTCTCTACTGGTGCAGTCTACCGGGTCCCCTCAGCAATTACACGTCAGTTTCTTGGTTCTGCCCCCTTTTCCTGGGTTTACTAACAATCTCCAAGGGAGAGAGCTGAGGGTCTCTGTTCCAGGCATAGACTTCCAGGAGCTAAATGACAGGAAGAGCCTTCACAAAAGGAGTTAATGTGATAGGAGCAGAGGAGTCAGGATATAACAGATGTTCCATTCTCATTACAATTTTCATCTTACAAATATAGAAAATTCCAGACTCAGAACAGAGAACTCTTCAGTACATCAACAAGTCAATAATGCCTTCATGGACTCCCCAAATAGAATCCTTTTATGTGTGGGTAGAAATTTTCAACCACTCACAAAACCTCTGTGACTGACTCCTAGGAATATAAAATATTTAGCTTTTCTCCCTGCCTTTTTCACTTCATTAAAAAAAAAAAAATGTCTTCTAAAGGAAATAGCTTAAGCTGTCTGTAAGACATTGATGAAGAGGCCTTTCCACTCACATTTAGCCTGGCACTTCATTCATTTACTATCTGTGCAACAGGGGTGGGGGGAAAGCTCATTATTAAATCTGTGAACTATTAGAAAAGGAATCTGGGATCCCTGGGTGGCTCAGTTGGTTAAGCGGCTGCCTTCGGCTCAGGTCATGATCCCAGCGTCCTTGGATGGAGTCCCACATGGGGCTCCTTGCTCAGCAGGGAGCCTGCTTCTCCCTCTGCCTCTGCCTGCCTCTCTGTCTGCCTGTGCTCTCTCTCTCTCTCTCTAACGAATAAATAAATAAAATCTTTAAAAAAAAATTTAAAAAAAAAAAGAAAAGGAATCCACTCCACCTCCAGGATATTTAGTACAGATAAACAAGTAGCAAAGGAGGTGGGTGGAAAAACAGGGCAGATTCAGTTGAGACAGTAACATTTTGTATCTCATTGGTCTTAAAGTGTTTTTAAAGACCCTCTTCAGACATGGATTACAGGGATAGATTAAAAGGTCAGTACACTGGGTGTGTAGCCACTGGGTGGCTCAGTGGGTTAAATTGCTGCCTTTGGTTCAGGTCATGATCCTAGGGTCCTGAGATTGAGTCCCACATTGGGCTCCTTGCTCAGTGGGGAGCCTGTTTCTCTCTCTGCCATTCTGCCTGCTTGTGTGTTCTCTCTCTCTCTTGCTGACAAATAAATAAATAAAATCTTTTTAAAAATAATAAATAGGGACGCCTGGGTGGCTCAGTTGGTTAAGCGCCTGCCTTCGGCTCAGGTCATGATCCCAGTGTCCTGGGATCGAGTCCCACATTGGGCTCCTTGCTTGGCGGGGAGCCTGCTTCTCCCTCTGCCTCTGCCTGCCACTCTGTCTGCCTGTGCTCTCTCTCTCTCTCTAACAAATAAATAAATAAAATCTTTAAAAAATAATAATAATAATAAATAAATAAATAAAGGTCAATACACTCCAGTGGTGCACTCTACTGGGGAATTTTATCAAGCAATTGGGCCAAAAGTCATTGGCTCACAGTCCAAAATACTGTATCACCCCCTGTGAGTTTCTGAGGACAGAAAATTGTCTGGCTCATTTTATGTAGCCCTGCTTCCTATTTATCTTATATTAGTATCTAAAACTTCAATTTCTATTCCTCTTATTTTGCATCATCTGCAATGGTAGAATGAAAGTAATTATTGTTCCTCGGGGCCTAGTTATTTGCTAACATTTCACAGTAGTTTTGTATAGTTCAAGTAATAAATCCTTCACTGCAATGATCAAGCCCCGTCTCTCCAGCTATTTGAAGTGATTTCTCCTCAACTGCATAATCCTTAGCTATGACAACACCCGTAAAATGGAACAAGAAGGGGCAGGTTGTCCTGTCTGCAACATGCAGAGCCGCTGATTGGAGTGTATGAATTAGTCTGTGATTCTGCTATTTGTTCTTATACCAACAGTGATAGGGCTACAGAGAAAATGGTTTTGCTCTTATGGGGGAATAAGCAGCACTCCCTACATCATATAAGGGACAAACCATGGAACTGTTATTTTACGGGGCTGGATGTTCAATTCAATTTCATATTCCTGAGCACCTACGAAATACCAAACACCGTGCCAGATCCTGGGGAAGAGGAAGGTTGGGTGAACACAGAGCCTGCCCACAAAAGGGAGTCAGCCTTGTAATGCAGACCCTGAATAAAGAAATAATTATAATGCACTACATGTAAAATTATAAAATTATGTGCAAGACCAAAGCCAGGAGAGATGAGAGGTATATGACTCCACTTGAGAGAAGGGAAGCATCTCAGAGGACATTAAATTGATCTTTGAAATTTTGAAAAAAAAATTACAAAGGGTTAAGCGTGTTTGATGGGGGGCTGCTCGAATTCTGGACAAAGGAACAAGATACATAAAAGTGCAAGGATGTGGAAGAGCTCAACCCGTTCAGGAATCTAGAAATGCTCAACACGGATAAAACTAGGAAGGATGCTGCTCAGGAGAGACAAGGTGGGAAGAGAATGAAAGGATGTGTGGGCTGGAAGAGGGCCGGAGGGGCCAATCATGAAAGGCCTTGACTGTCTTCCTCAAAAAGTCGTGGGGCACCATTAAGCATTTTCTGCAGAGGAGTAACCTGACTAGAGTTGCATTTTAAAGACAATTTTGGGGGCACCTGGGTGGCTCAGTGGGTTAAAGCCTCTGCTTTCGGCTCAGGTCATGATCTCAGGGTCCTGGGATCGATCCCTGCTCTCTTGGGCTCTCTGCTCAGCAGGGAGCCTGCTTCCCACCCCCTGCCTCCCTCTCTGCCTACTTGTGATCTCTGTCTATCAAATAAATAAATAAAACCTTTAGGGAAATAAATAATAAATAAATAAATAAAGACAATTCCAGCAACACTGGATTGAGAACAGGAGGCAGGGCAAGATGAGAGTCAGAAAGCCAGCACGGGGCTGAATTCAACACCTTGGGAGAGATGCTAAGGGCCTGAACTAAAGGGCAATAGAAGATAAGGGAAGGAGTGGATGGAGAGATCTTCAGTGGTCAAGATCTAAACAACTTGGTTGGACCCTAGGGGCTAGAGAAGAGATTCAATGGTAATGTGTACTTTCCAGCTTGGGCTGCTGCAGAGGGTTTGGTGATACCCCCACAATTTGAGACAAACCAGAATATATTCCATCAGCCTTCACAGCAGGACACCCAGGTGGAAATGTTCGTTTGGCAGCCGGTGGAAGATGTCAGGATGGGATGTGTAAATTATGGGAGAGAGTGGAAAGCATTGAGAGTGTATGAAGACACATAGGTAGAGGGTCTAGAATAAAAATAAACAGTCAGGTGGATGTTGGGGAGGGGATGTGCTATGGTGAGCACAGTGAATTGTATAAGACTGATGAATCACAGACCTGTACCCCTGAAACAAATAATACATTATATGTTAATTTTTTTAAATTGGAGGAAAAAAAGTCAATGACAACTCCCTGGGAACCTCAAGATTAAAAGATGTAAACGAAGGAAGAGAAACTAAGACAGAGAATCTCATGCCCTTAGCTTCCAAGGATGTATTTTATTAGGCAGTTAAAATAAAAACACATGCATAAATATGTATATTTATGTGCATATATGTATTTCTGTGAAATCATAGATGTAACCAAATTCTCAAAATAGGATACTTGACCTAACAAAAAATTAAGAGCTATTCATCCAGGAAGATTGAGTCATAGGAAAACAATAAGGAAAAAGTAGTAAAAGTCACAGTAGTCAAAGAAATTCAACTTTTTTCTCCCAAAAAATAATTTTAGGAGATAATTAAACTATGACCCTCCAGTGGAAAAACTTTAGAACAAGGTGATAACAAGGGACATGAATAAAAGCACAGAAGCTGCCTACCATTGTGACATCTTTCTTTCTACTCTACTTCAAGTTCAGATATAATTAGAAAGGGAAAATGTGATTGCCCAGTACTCACCTGGGCTGAGTCTGAGCAAAATAAAAAATGCATGAACACAGGTTGTGTTGCCTTTAAAAATGAAGAGCCTGACATCGTATTAAAAAAAAAAAAACCAACAAGAAATCTTTGCAGATGCTACAAAAGTGACTGTATTGCACTTGCTACGCCCCCAATTCTATTCAATCTCTAAACTGCTTGAATCGTTGTTAATTTTTTTTCCTTTTTTTGGTCCACCCTGGAGGTCCCTAGCCATCTTTAAATAAAATGAACCATGTCCTTTCCTGGCTTTTGGTACTGCCAGCTTGTTCTTGCTAACAGAGAGATCAAGATGCAAAGCACAATTTTTCCTTACATTTCTTTCCATTTTCACTATATTTATGTAGTTCAATAAAAAAGATAAAGTGGTTGGTATTTGATATTTCAAATGGAGGGGCAGCTGGAGTGGGACAGGATTCAGGGTTTAGGGGCTATGAATCTCTCTCAGCCATCTGTCTGTCTCTCTATAATTCTGTAACTTCCTACCCAGATTACTCCGGAAATATTCCTTCCTTTATGACCTCCCACTAGAATATAAACTCCATGAAGAGAAGGGTTTTGTGTGTTTTGTTCACTGTTTATTCCCAGCCACTAGACCAATACTTGGTACATAGTAGATGGTCAATAATATATGTTGAGTAAGTAAATGATTAGTCCTAGGCTCTCATCTGAAAGAAATTTATCTCCAAGAAAAAATACTGCCATGATAATGCCTTATAACCATGGATTTCTTTGTGTGCTTTGAAATTTTGCTTCTTGCTCTTGTTTGGCATGAGAGTTTTTACCCCATTCAGGTCTTTCTCATGGATTTGAGGTTGGCTCAGCCTGCCCACTGGACTGTCCAGACACAGATCCTATTAGGGGGTTGGGGCTGTGGCCCATTAGAGGCAAAGCAATCTCAAAGGTCCTGTCCACACACAGCACAGGCATCCTCCCCATGTTGATTCAGATGCATCTCTTGTCTACTGGAACTACAGGCAGATGTCTACTTCTAGCTGCAGCCCAGGTCATGGGGCATAATTATGTCAGCTCCAATTTCTCAGCAATGTTAGGCTGACAGGGTTTGGATGTGTTCTTGACTAGGCTTGGAAGTTCCGGGTGCTATAGCCCTTGTGCAGGGCCAAGGTCAGAGGGCTGCATGGTTTGTCTCCACTCATCACTGTCCATTCCTCATCCCCTGAGCCTTCTCTTGTTCTTCAGCTTGTACCTGTACTTTATAATTTTAAAAGCATGTTTTTAAGTATTTCTGTCTGTGGAATAGAGTGCAGAGGAATACCCAATATACCATCTTGACGAGAAGTCACCATAACTTCCCAAAGCTCAAAAAAAGGGAGGGGTAGTCAATTTCCTTTTCTCTTTGAAATTCCTTAGTGAAAGGTACCTATCTGTATTACCTGCATTAGCCTCCTTTCTGAGAGGCAGGTTTTGTTTGGTTTCCTTTTTTTTTTTTTTTTCCCAGAAAATTCCAGTAATCAGTGGATTGTTTTAATGGTAAACTCTCTTTGCATTCCTGGAACCAACTGGATTGATTAGGTATTTTTTTTGACAAATACTTCTGTAACACCGTGTCAGTGCTTTACAAAGATTAACTCATTTAACGATTAGGGTAGAGTGCTTTCAAAGATGACTACAGCAATTCTTCCCATCTCTGTATGTACATCCCTTTACAATGTGCTTCTGTCATCCTCTCTAATGAGAGGTAGTGTCTTTCTCTATCCCTTAAAATCTGGCCACCTTATGACTTGCTTTGACCAACAAAATGCCACAGGACATCACATGACTTCCAAACCTAGGCCTCTAAAGGTCTTGCAGTTTCTGCTTTTACTCTCTTTCTGCCCTTAAGGATGAGAAGCCACATGAGAGAGAGACCTAGCCAACACCCAGCACCAACTGCCAGACATGTGACTGAGAACATCTTGGGCCTCCCAACCCCAGGTGAGCCACCAGAAGCCTGCAGCCGCATGAGTGACTATAGCCAAACTCGCAAGAGAGCTGTCCAGCTGATGCTGGCACACCCTGCCAACCCATAGAATCAGCAGCTTATAAGTGATCATTGACTTAAGACTTGAAAATTTGGGGGGTATGCTGTAAATGAAGTATCATATTAATGATACAATTATTATTCAAATACCACTGCATTCAATATGTCAATATTTTATTTAATATTTTTAGACTACGCTCCTAAATGAGATTGGTCCAGAGTTTTCCTTGTTGTAGTATATCCTTCTTTAGTTTGATATTATGATTTATTAGACTCGTAAAATCAAAGAGGTAATTTCCAATAGTTATGCCATGAAGTAGTTTAAATAGCATAGAATTATCTATTCCTTAAAAAGTTGTTAGAACTTACCCATAAAATTATCTGGGCCTGGTGGCTTGATTCACCGTCTATATTTTACTAACTTTTCAAATTATTTTCAATTTGTTCTTTACCTGTTCATCTATTCACTTACTTAATATAGGTGAAAACAATGAGGTTTTCCATTTCTTAGACTGTTGAAATACTGAAAATATTGATATTTTTATTTACATAAATAACTAAAAAAGAAAAGCTGAAGTTATGACATTTTTCTTGCAATCAATTATCTTAATGCTCATTAAAAGAATTTAAGCAACAGTCATATTTCAAATACAGTAACTTCATAAATAATGAGCTAATATAGGCCATGTTAAGTGTTATTTTTAGGGGTGCCTGGGTGGCTCATTGGGTTAAAGCCTCTGCCTTCGGCTCAGGTCCTGGTCTCAGGGTCCTGGTCTCAGGGTCCTGGGATCAAGGTCCTGGGATCAAGCCCCGCGTCGGGCTCTCTGCTCAGCAGGGAGCCTGCTTCTTCCTCTTTCTCTGCCTGCCTCTCTGCCTACTTGTGCTCTCTGGCGTCAAATAAATATATGTTTAAAAAGTGTTATTTTTAAATCCACCAGTAGGTAGTGCTCTAATATTAAATCATATAATCATGCCTTTTTTTGTTCCTTGCACTAATCTGACTTTGTATGTTCAAAATAACAAACTATATGCATTCTAAAATCAAAACTGAAACCAAGATGACATTTTTAAATATCTTATGAAGGTATACTATCCAGGTAGACATTAAAATGAAGTATTATAAAAATAAATACCTATCAAAGGTACATGAATAAAAACAACTCACCAAAAACTATTCATATATTATGCATTTTAAAGGAAACAATTTAAATATATAAAGGTATAAAATTGGTTAAATAAATTACAATACATTCATACAATAGAATAATATGAAGCCATTAAAATTAATGTATTTGAAGATTTTTCTAAAGATATGGAAAAATGCTCAGGGAAAAAAATGCAATAAAATTAATTTTGCATAATTTTTATAAAAATTACACACATAGGATAAAAACCTAGAAATATATCAACATGTTGATACTGATTGCGTCTGGACTGTGAGGTTATAGGTGGGTTTTTTCTTTTTTTTTTCTTTTTGATTATCAAAGCAAATCAAAGGAAAATTTTTATGTAGAATATGATTGGCATTCTTGTTAGAGTTGTATTTCATTAATAGTAAATAAATATAAAAATAATGAATGATATAGGCAATGATCTTGTTACTTAAAGTCCTGCCCTGGGATCTGTTTTTTCATGGTACTATAAAAATTCAAGCTTCAGCTTTTCCTCTTTCCCCCTCAGTTTTAGTTATATAATATGACCAAATTCTGGAGACCTAGTATACAGCAATGTGACTACAGTTAATGATACTGTATTATATATTTGAAAGCTGTAGTGATAGTAGATCTTAAAATTTCTCAACACACACAAAACAATGATAACTAGGTGAGGTGACGAATGTGTTAACTAACCTCATTGTAGTAGCCATTTGGCAATATACACATATATCATAATCATCATGTTATATAGATTCAATTTGACAATGTTATATGTCATTTAATCTGAATAAAGCTGGAAAGATAATTTTAAAAAAGGAGAAAAGGGGCATTCTTTGCTACAATTCATGTTCACTAATAGACGTTAAGGAATCCCCTCTTTCCTCCTTAGGTGTGGCTCCCTTGTCCCCCAGAATGCATTAATGGATTGGCATGCACACAAAGCATTCATATTGGGAGAAGATCTCTAGGTTTCCTTCTAAATGGGAAGAAAGAAGTCTCTGTGACCTGAGTTGTTAGGGCCGTGGTTGGCACTGAAGAAGGACCCTGGCACCTTCATCTGACTGTGGCCTGCTGCAGTCTTTCAGCCGCTGGTCAAGCTGAATTGAGCAGGTCAAGATTCCTGAGGTTACTTTTATCATTTTGACTTTTTAAAAAAGATATGTTATTATTTACAAGGCCTTAGTGAGAAATCACTGCATTTGTGTCTTATCCTTTGTCACTTTGATGCATACACTGCGGTTTCTTTCGAGAGCAGGGATGGGCAGATGCTCTAGGGCCTGCTCTCTGGGACCCGGGCTGGGGGAGGGGAATAACGAGGACACCACAGGTCACGCACTGGTTCTCAGAAGACATGAAAAGCTTGAAAGGATGAGAATGTGTAAGGCACAATCACACCACAAGGCAGCTTAAGTGGGAAAGTGGCCATCATCAAAAACACGTGCTTGGTTTTACTCTTCTCATCACTTCTTTCGAAGTGTAATTGATATGGAATAAAATTCATCAATTTCAAATATACATTTGATGAGTTTCGGCAGCTGTATATAGTTGTATGACCAACACCATGGTCAGGCTATAGAACATTTCCGTCATTCATAGTTTCCTCATGACACTTTAAAGTCAACCCCTTTCTCCTGTATTTCATGTTTCCAATGAATACAATAACAATATACTCAAGACAAAAGTTGTGACTCATGGGTGACAGGTACAAAGGCACTCCATGGGAATAATATGGTGTTTGACTCTGAGAGTGTTTCAAAGCCACCAGGTTACCAGATGTAGGGAGACTAGATTATTTCAAGTTTTCCAATAGCAGAGGAAAAGGGGACCACGGAAGAAAATGAAAAATTGAGCAACACAGAGGAGATGGGAGCACAGCGGAAAACTGAATAAAAAAGAGAGGAGAGGTAAGAATAAGAAAAGAGTAAACCAGAACATAAGTACATATTTTTCATTTTTTGTTCCTACATTTTCTAAAATAATCCAAATCAATGAGATTGGTGGGGAGTGGGGAGAGGACCACTAAAAATAGAGTGAAAACTAGAATAGGGGTTAGAATGAAGAGAAATGAAGAGGGAATCCAGAATTTTTCAGTTGTTCTCATTTAAACTGTAAGCCAATCTATTTCCCATGCACATCTAGCTGGTCCATGTTTTGAAACAGTCAACTTTTGCTTTGGAGCCCCTATTCCAGTGGTTCCCATTCTTTATTGAGTTTGTGTGTGTTCCTGGAAAACTTTCAAATACCCTGGTTTTAATCAGCAGACTCGAAAAGAGGAATCTGCCCCCAGGGTGTTCCTGCAGGCTCAAGTGACCTGCAGCAGGAGGGAATTATTTGAGGGTGAAAATTAGTTCCCTGACCCCACCTGGGCCCCAGGTTCCTACATCCTCCAGAGGTAAAGAAGGCCTTGACAACACCCATTCTTTCTTTTGCACCTGCGTGACTCAAAGGCCTCCTGTCTCTCACTTAGAGGGAACCGCAGGCTGCCCCACCCACTCAGCTGTCTTTGACTGACAGACATCATCAAAAACATGTCCCCTTGATTACAGCATAAAATACTTTTTTTAAAGATTTTTATTTATTTATTTGACAGACAGAGATCACAGAGAAGCAGGCAGAGAGAGGAGGAAGCAGGATCCCCGCTGATCAGAGAGCCTGATGCGGGGCTCGATCCCAGGACCCTGGGATCATGACCTGAGCTGAAGGCAGAGGCTTTAACCCACTGAGCCACCCAGGTGCCCCAGCATAAAATAATTTTTAAATTGACCAACATTCTCTTCTCTATGAAGGTCTTACTGGACCTGAGGGCCCCTTGGCATGCTGAATGACTCCTTACTTCTTTCCAAGCTATTCTCCCCACTGTTGCCATCGTACTTCTCTCACTTTGGAACCTCATGAAATTTCTAGGCTGCACAAGGATCCCTGATGCAGTAGTCCACCATCGTACTTTCCTCACCTTCGACATTTCTCCCAGCCCCAAGACTGTCCTGTTTGCATTCGCCAGCTTGACTTCTATCCCACTCTAATGGGATAGAAGAAATGGGGTAGAAGAAATCATGGCATGATTTTCTCCCATGCCAGAAAATCAGGCGGCTAATGAAGGCTAAGGTGTTCTTGGTTGGAATGGTGGATATTCCTACCACATAACACCTGCATTTTAACAGGGACTGGTTAGAGTGCCCGAGGTTCGCCTAAAGCTGTTTCTCAACGAGGATGATTTTGCTCCCAGGGGACATTTAACAATGTCTGGAGACTTGGTTGTTCACATTTGGGGGACGGCTACTGGCACATCAGTAGAGGCCAAGAATGCTGTCAAACACTCTACAACGTACAGCACAGTCCCGACAAAGGACCCGGCCCAGACTGTCAACAGTTACAAGGTTGAGGCACCAGGCCTTAAAGGAATAACTCGCCCAGCAGAGATAGAAGACTGTGTCGGGCAGGCAGAAGGAAATATTTTAAGGCAGCTGAGGTTCATGGCATTCTTTAATTAACACTGAACTGGAACTCCTTTCAATAATGGAACAGCCCAGGGACGCCTGGGTGGCTCAGTGGGTTAAGCCGCCTGCCTTCTGCTCAGGTCATGATCCCAGGTTCCTGGGATCGAGTCCCATATCGGGCTCTCTGCTCGGCGGGGAGCCTGCTTCTCCCCTCCCCTCTCTGCCTGCCTCTCTGCCTACTTGTGTGATCTCTGTCTGTCAAATAAATAAATAAAATCTTTAAAAATAATAATAATAATGACACAGCCCAGAATCCGCCACTGTTGCTTTTCAGTATGAAAAAGTAGCCTTTGAGTCACCTGAGCACACCTCACAATCCCACCGGCTACCTGAATGCAGGAGTCATCCCAGACATTAACAATACCATAACACAACTGTTTCTAAAAATGTTTCTCCTCAGAAACATACTGACCCAAACCCTTTTGTAGCATCTCGAGTTTGAACACAGGACCAACACCAGCCTCTTTCTCCCACCTATTATCAGCCTATTTGTCTGAGTTGCTATTTTTCTGAGCATGTGATTCATTGCACACTAAACCTCTCTGTTTTGCAAGGGATAGTATAATGCATTTCTATTCTACAAACTGAAAAGGCAAAATACCGATCTCCCTAATAGATTTTGTTCTAAGCCGGAAAATCACGTATTTTGCAAATACGTTTACACTAAAACTGAGGACCATAAGTCATTTCTTGACCCGAAGCTGACGATGCGCATTTACACTTGAAACCTGTGTCGAAAAACCTGACAGCATCATTTGATGTTTACATGAAAACGGACTTCAAAGACTACACTATGTTCCTGTTCATTCTGTGGGCACAGACTTCCAGCAGAACATGATTATGCCTCTGATTACCTATGCCTATTGTCATGGCAGTTCCATCTAAAGCTTTTTTAGAATTTAATAATTGCTTTTTGTTGACCAGGATAATAGTGCCGAGGGCCCACAGCGCACGTGAAGCAACCACACACAATACCCACAAGTAAGTGGCCAGGGTAATTGAAAAATAGACTAAATCCACTGGACTTTTGTAATGGAATAAACTATGAATAGAAGAACAAAATGTCATCAATGGCTGGATGTGTATTGTTACTTTGAAGCTTTTCCCAGCCACCACCATCATCAGATCACAGAGGAAGCTAACACCCACTACTTTAAATAATTATTGGATTATTTTTTCTCATTATTTATCATTCAGACTGTTCTGAACACCACCCCACTTGATGTTATAATTAGTTCTCTGATAAACCTTTTGCAAAATAAATGGTTCCGCTTTTGAGGTAATAGAGGTATGAAAAGGGGGTACATAAGGCAGGGGAGACAATATGGTCTCCATTTCATGTGCCAGGAAATGAACCTGAACAGTAATCATGGATCCAATAGATCAAGTTTCTCGAATTTGCTTGGAAATTATGAAATTAATAATATACACATGCAAGGAACATTATCACCAAACATGTTTACTAACATTTTAGATTTGGATTCCCATGAAGATGAAGGAGTCAATTAATAAAGATCACATATGCTAACTGAGATGAGCACATGCAAGTAAATAAACTTACTTCCTTTTCGTCATAATGAGTACATTTATTCTCAAGAGAACTATTTCTGAAAGAGATAAGGGAGAAAATGAAGTCACCAGGTATCAGTGTTACTGGATAAAATATTAACACTGGGAGAAGCTTTAGAAATAATACATTTTACCAGCTCAGATGAGAAACCTAAGCCCCAGAGATAATAATCAATTTTCTTAAGTTCACACAGCTAGAAAGGGGCAGAATTTTGTCTCCAAATACTTAAGAGGGATATGTTGAATCCATAAGACCATAGGAAAATGAAAGTTAAAATTGCCAAACCGCACTCTACTAAAAATAAATGCCATGGAGTTGTACTGACTGTGAAGTTAGCTCCTGTTGAGGTCAGAAATGCAAGCAGTCAAGTCAGAATTCTAAGCCAAAGAAACAACCAAAAGAAACCAGAATGGAAAGGACAGGGTTCAGGGCTAAGCCAGACAGAACCAAATAGAGAACACACTTCTGAACCAAAGTACACAGAAAGCTTTACATATCTGACCACGTCGAGATGCTTCCTTCTTCCTGGGATCTAGACAGACAATTAACCCAGGAGGCCCAGCAACCCACCAGAAACAGGCAATCTGCCAAAAAAATTGTCTGGCTCCATGAAGTTCACACCCACCAGAAACAGGCAATCTGCCAAAAAAAATTGTCTGGCTCCATGAAGTTGGGCTTTTGCTGTGTTTCCTCCCGCAAGGAAGAAGCACTTCAGTTGGGATTCTCAGGATCATACGGTGAAATGTGAAAACATGAAGAGTGACAAACACATTTTTATAACAACAGAACAACAGTGGATATGGCTGAGATCTTCCCTCAACAAGGGCAGCGTTTAGCTCCATGTTGGAGAAGATCCAACCTAAAGCAAGTTCAATTCAGTACAACAAATGTCTGATAAACAACTGTGTGGGACACTTGACATATGAAGAGGAAGGTAACTTCCTCTTTGTCCTCAAAGATGGACATTCCCTCAAGAAATCTTCATGTTAGGGTGCCTGGGTGGCTCAGATGGCCAGGTGTCTGCTTTCGGCTCAGGTCATGATCTGGGGTCCTGGGATCGAGTCTCTCATCAGGCTTCCTGCTCCTTGGGAAGTCTGCTTCTCCTGCCTCTCTCTCTCTCTCTCTCTCTCTCTCTCTCTCTCTCATGAATAAATAAATAAAATCTTTTAAAAGAAAGAGAGAGAGAGAAATCTCCATTTCAAGGAACAGTTTCATGAAGAATAACTTTTTTTTTGAAATTGCTACACCCATATGGTAGTTTTATTTCTAATTTTTTTTATTTTTATATAAACATATAATGTAACCCCACCACCCTCTCCCAACACTCCTACCCCCCCACACCCCTCAGTTTGTTTTATGACATTAAGAGTCTCTTTTGGTTTGTCTCCCTCCAGATCCCATCTTGTTTCATTTAGAAGAATAACTTTTTTTAAAGATTTTATTTATTTATTTATTTATTTGACAGAGAGAAAGCACAAGCAGGAGGAGTGGCAGAGGGAGGGAGAGAAGCAGACTCCCTGCTGAGAAGGGGGCCCAATGCAGGGCCCAATTCCAGGACCCTAGGATCATGACCTGAGCCGAAGGCAGATGCTTAACCTACTGAGCCACCCAGGTGCCCCATGAAGAATAACTATTATGGTTCAAACTAAATGTCTGTATCTTACAAGACTGCTTCTAGGTTATGGAGGCTCCTGGCCAAGTATTTTTTGTAATTCCCTATAAATATAATCAATTTGATTTTTTAAAATATGACTATATTGATGGGCTCCTGTGAAGCATGTGATTTACAAATGAAGATCTAGAATAGGGCTGAGAAAGTGTACTTACGTATTTGCTTATTATCCATCCTGTACAAGAAGAGTCTTCATAATGTCTATTCAGCATCTCTTCTTATTCAGGCCCAGGAACTATCTCTCTGTTCTTTATTGTCAAATCTGCCAATGCTGACTAATTTTATGTCTCCCACTGAGAAAAAATTAACACCGCTGTTATTACTCGCAGTAACATGGCTTTTCAGAACATACTTGCATTGAAACAATATAGATCTTGTCCCTGCAGTTTCCTAATACTGCTAACCAATGCTGGTTACACCCCACACACATGATGGTGCTTCATTTACCCTGCCACCTGTGACTACTGGCTTCTAATGACTCTCTTAAAATTGTTACTATGCCTTATCGACAACCACAAATGCAAGTCTTACTCAGAATATACACACAAAAAAATTCATCTTCTGGCCATGAAAAATTTACTGTTCAGAATTTTATAGGATACATGTGAAACAGCGTATCTTCCAGGCCCAACTTCTAACTTTTTAGGTCATGATCACTACATTCTAAGAGTGTGACCTCTTTCAAACTGCACTCCTGCCTTCCGTATATACCACCTGAGAGAAGGATAAAGCAAAGGACACTTGGGAAAAGTATAAAGAATGGCTCCACTTGCTCAAAGAAATCTATCCCTCATTTGACATGGTTTTCAGTAAACTTGGCAGAGTAACATCATGAAATCAACCTTAGAGGCAAGAGAGGATGTTGACTGAAGACCTATTAGCACTGCAGAGTTACAATCTTGAAAAGGTATAGGCAAGTTCACCCCAAAAGGACGAGCTGACTGGCAGCATAAAGCCTACAGAGGAAGTAGGGCCAAAACCTGGGTGCCAGGCTCAGGGAATAGACAGGATAGAGGATACACTGCCACCCCTCCACCACACTCACCTTCAGGTGATGCAGCCAGAAGGCAGCCCTACAACCAGAACACAGATGGGGGCTGACACATGGGCCCATACATGCCTAAAGATTGGCAGTGGGTTATTAGTAGTCCAGAATCCTGAAACCATCCTGCGTCCACATGGCACTACCCTGCAAAGAAATACCAGACCAGCTAAAGGGAAAAGGCAAATGAATTTTTTCCCACTGAGACAGAAGCCCCACCCGCTCCCCCAAAAATAGGATGTGGGGTGACCTCGTAGGCTCAAGTCCTAGAGCTTCCTCTGGACATCTAGTCAACCTCACACATGGATAGTACAGGGAGAGGGAGTAGAGGGTTATAGAGTGTCCTGAAGTGAAAAATGGGACAGGGCCCATGCATCAGTCTGGGCAAGGACACGCTGCCCAGATAGCACTAAAGGAAGACTTAGGAAAATTCCAGAAAGACAGTCCTCCTGAGATCCATAGTCCAGGGCAGGAACATCATTTGCCCAGGTCTAGATACGGGGTATCATACTAGGTATCATACTAGGACTTCTCACTTAGAGAAAAACTTGAGACTGATGAATATGAAGCTTTTCTTAAAGAGCTGTGATTTATTCTCATGATATCCCATCTAGGGACTGGGGATAATATCATCCACTAATATCTGGGTCTTTTAAAAAAGGGTTTTCTCTTCTATGAAAATCCCTTCCTTTTTAATTTTAGGGTAGAATTAAGACTAAAACTGAAAAAAAATTTACTGAGGTTACCTTGAAATTAAATAGATGGAAGGAGGGACGCCTGGGTGGCTCAGTTGGTTAAGCAGCTGCCTTCGGCTCAGGTCATGATCCCAGCGTCCTGGGATCGAGTCCCACATCGGGCTCCTTGCTCGGCAGGGAGCCTGCTTCTCCCTCTGCCTCTGCCTGCCTCTCTGTCTGCCTGTGTTCTCTCTCTCTCTAACTAATAAATAAATAAAAATTTTTAAAAAAAAATAAAAAAATAAAAAAAAAAGACTTTAAAAAAAAATAGATGGAAGGAAATCTTAGCTGTTTCATACAGGTTACAGTTTGGAGGAGTTTTATTCACTCTACTGAATCTTTTTCCTTATCTATAAAGTGGGGATAATATTCCTCCTTCACAGATTCATGAGAATTAAATAAATGTCCATGAATACACCTTACCCAGTCCGTACCACAAAACGATCAATAACTGTCTAGTTCTATTTTCTCTTCTTTTATAGAAGAGGGATTTTAATGAATAAAACAATATAAAGCCAAAATTAGTATTCATGTCACATTCGATTTTGTCCCTAGCATGTGTCCCATTTGTTTTTCCATGTGTTGGTTCCTCACAATACTAATTAGGTCACATCATATGTGCCATAATTGACCATGGCACTTGTGCAGGTTTACATTTTCACACACAAAAACTGAAAATAAATTAATAACCAGCAATTCTGACGATTATGGTCAATTAATTTGTCAACATAACATTTTACATATATACTTTCTGTTTAAAAACAAAAACTGTCTATTAAATGCAGATTAGTAACCAACTATGAAGTTCTCATACCTTTCATATGAAAAAGGAGCTAGAGATGAAAAGCATAAAGATCACAGTGGCATAATCTAAACTTTTATGCTTCATTCCCCCCCACAAAAAACCCTGTCATTTCTCAATAAGAAATCAAGTAGTTATTGTGTATTTTAATTGAAATTATTTGTAATACAAATACATTTGTAATAGAAATGAAATATAAAAAAATACATAAGGGACAGGGATTGAGAGGAAATATGACAAAATGACAAATGTGACATTGAGATATTTACCTTAATTATACAACTTACTAATAAAAATATTAAAAATTCAAGAGAGAAAAATGAATAAAAGACACAGATAACTAACATCAGCAAATACACAGCTTGCTTAAAAATATATCATGTTAGTCAATTTAGTTATCAAAGAACTATAGTTGAAAACCAGAGGTACTATTTCTAAAATATTTAATTTTATTTTAAAAATTTTGAGAGTATGGTGTAAGTGGCTATCTCATAATCAATTTGGAAATTAACAATATTTGAAACCACTTCAAGGGTATATAGCTTTTGATATAATGATTCACTTCTAAGAATGTATCTTACAAAATAATCCAAAACATGGAAAAGACTGTTTACAGAAAATTAGGTGTCCACTATATTTCATACATAATAAATTAGAAAGAACCTAAATATTAAGTAGTAGGAATATATTTATGTATCTTATAGTACAACCATTCTGTTGCATTACTAACATTAAAGATGTTTTGCAAAAAGTAGAAAATAACCTAGAAAGTTGGTCACCCAGAAATGTTTGATTGAAAAAAGCAAAATACAGAAGTGTATATTTGCTTCCATTTCCATTAAATTCATAAAATATATATGACACAGTGGATATATGACCTATGAAGTAAGAAGATTAGGTTACAAATTGGTACATTCAGTGACCTTAATTTATATTATATCTCATATGTGTATTGTTTTATTTGAACTTTTATTTTCCAACTTTTCTACAATGCATTGACATTATTTTGAAATTAAAAAAATAAATTATTTTAAAATATGAATAGGAAAAAATTAGAAATATCCCCAAAATACCAGTGTTGGTTTTAGGGTGATGGGGCTCCATTTTTTTTGGTGTATATCAATACTTCATGATGATGCTGAATCTCAACAATGGATATAGGTCCCTCTGAAGCCCAGCAGTCTCCTGAGAGAAGCAGAGCATCCCTGCAGTTCTGATCTACCCAAGCCACAGCAGACTCACTACATACGGCACCCAGTGGGGTGGCCTGTCTCTCAGACCCAGAGGAAGGGAATCAAATGTCTTTTTCCATCACCATCCACAGGGCCAGATGGAGACAAGGCTGAGTGTGTCTTTGAGAGCTTTTAAGCAAGTTAATAAGTATACTAGATACTAGAAACTATTTTGAAATATAATGGCAATAAAATATAAGAAAAGGTTAATTAAGTAAAAGGTAAAATAATCCAAAGACAATTATCATATACACTAGTTTCTACATATTGGGCTTAAACATACCCACTTTTAAACTGTGTGATTTAATGTTAAAAATAAGCCCAGTTAATGAATCTCCATAATAACTAATTCTTCATAATAAAAAAGGAAATAAAAATGACAGATGTTCTTATGACCTTTTCCACTGATCTCCACCAATCCTTCAGCAGAGCACCAGTAGCCACACTAAACTTGGCCATGAGTTACTATCAGGTCCCAGGAACAGACCCAACACTCTTACCACAGGTATTTTGAAAAGCATGAGCTTAATACTGTGTAGCTGACACCATGAATCTGAGGCAGAACTGTCATTAGTGCTACCATATACCTGTTACAGAGAATATTTGGTGCACATTTGTGGAAAGTCTACTTGTATGGTTATTTACTGTGTACCAGGTTCTTCGATTGCATTATTTCACTTCATATTCCAAAATCCCTGAGTGTTAATGCATGATACCCATTTTGCAAGTAAGAAAAGTGAGGCTTAGATAGGACAAATTAACCAGAATTCAGCCTAAGAGTATGGAGCTGAGATTTGAATTCAACCAAGGACACCCAGCTCCAGAGCTCTTACTCTCAGCCATAATGACAATATACCTTGATTTTTTTTTACCAGAAATTAGCCTTTATTAAAGATCTAGACAGGGATAAAACAGATATCTAGCCTCAGTACTCACTGAAAGATAGGCTGATAAACATCAGAATCTTTATTCCCTAATACTTATGAATATGCATATGCTAGCATATTACACTAAGTATTTTTACCCAAAAATGCACATTTTCCAAAAATATACTATTTCCCAAAAATGTGTCTGCTTATAATGTTTCCTCCATCTGGAACACTTTACCTTTCACAGCATCTAACTAAACCCTGATCATCTTTCAAAGCAATTTTCAAATATCCCCTCTTTATTAGTTTGCTATAGTATTCTATTTGTACCATTTGACAGTTCATATTTTGTTTGTACCATTTGTTATATTCTGCTTAGTATTTTAATTATGCTTCTTATTAGAACAAGAGCTATGTCTTCTTCATGTATATATCCTCAGAGCACCTAACATCTGTTACCACTCCTCCAATGACAAGCAAGACCCATGTACCCACAAAACAAATCTTAATGGCAAGGTGCAAAAAATATCAAATGTTTCCAAGTAAATTAACTGTATCAAAGAGAAAACTCAAGAATATTTGTGGGAGGGGCTTCTGGGTGGCTCAGTGGATTAAGCCGCTGCCTTCAGCTCAGGTCAGGATATCAGGGTCCTGGGATCGAGCCCCGCATCGGGCTCTCTGCTCAGCGGGGAGACTGCTTCCCCCTCTCTCTCTGCCTGACTCTCTGCCTACTTGTGATCTCTCTCTCTGTTAAATAAATAAATAAAATCTTTTTAAAAAAAAAAGAATATTTGTGGGAAATCAAAAATGTCCAGCATAATAAGGTAATATTTACAGTCAGGCACTCAATCAAAAATTGCCATTTTTTTCTTTTGACCTTTTTTATTGTGTTATGTTAGTCACCATACAATACATCATTATAAAAATTGCTATATATACAAATGAAGAGAAAAATTAATTAATTAAAACCAACCCAAAATTGGCACAGATGCTACAATTAGCAGACAAGGACATTAAACCAGTTATGATGATTTTATTCCAAATAGGGCAAACTTCATGAGCATGAGACCTGTGCAGTCACACAGAACCCCATCATTAGAAGTACTCCATCCTGGGTTTAATGCTCTTATGTCATCATCTTGAAACTTTTTATCATTTTTGAACAAGGGGCCTCACATTTTCATTTTGCACTGGGCCCCACAAATTATGTAGCTTACCATGATTCTGTATACTCAAAAAGATTTTGAGACATGGAAGATATTGTCAAAGGCCCAAATGGGACTTCTAGAAATAAAAACTACATTGTGTGAAATTAAAAATACATTGGATGGGAATGATAGTGAATTAGACATTATAGAAGAAAAGATTAGAGAAATTAAAGACATAGCAATAAAAACAACTAAAAAAGAAACACAGTTAGAAAAGAGAATGTTTAAATGAACAGAACATCAATGAGCTGTGGAACAATCACAAAAAGCCTCACATATGTGTAACTTAAGCTTCCAAAGTAGAAGGCATAAAAAATATTTGAAGAACTAATGAAAAATTTCCAAACTTAATGAAAACAATAAGCTCACAGATACAAGAATGTCAAAAACTCCAACCATAAAAAAACAAGGAAAACTCCACCATGGCACATCATGATCAAATTGCTCAAAACCAGCAATAAAGAGAAAATCAGAGAAGAAGCAGAGATAAAAGACACATTACACAGAGAGAAATTATATAAGAATGACAGTGGATTTCTCATCAGAAACAATAAAGGCAAGAAGTAGTGGAAAAGCATCTTTAAATAACTGAAAGAGGAAAGTTGTCAATTTGGAATTCATACCCAGTAAAAATATCTTTCAAAAACTTAAAAAAAAAAAGACTATTTGAGACATTCTAAAGCTGAAAGAATTCACCAACAACAAATCCACATTACAAACAATATTAAGTTCTTCAGGAAAAAGGAAAATGATATCAGAAGGAAATACGGGTTTATACAAACTAATGAAGAGCAGCAGAAATAGCACCTACATGATGAATATATAAGTTTTTTTCTTATTATTCAAATCTCCCTAAGAGATAATTGACTGTTCATAAGACACTCTTAATCATAGGAAAAAACTGAGGTTGCTGAAGGGGAGCAGGGTAGGGGGACAGGACAACTGGGTGATGGGCATTAAAGAGGGCATGTGACATAATGAGCACTAGGTGTTATATACAACTAATGAATCACTTATCTCTACCTCTGAAACTAATAATACATTGTATGTTAATTAACTGATTTTAAACTTAATTTTTTAATAATTGTTTAAACAAGATAACAATATAGTATAGGACATATAAGATTTGTAGAAGCAAAATGTATGACAATAATAGCACAAATACTGGAAAGGAAGAAATGGAAGTATACTATGGTAACATTCTTATACTATTTGTAAAGTGGCATAATATCACTTTGAGGTAGACTGTGATAAGTAAAAAAAAAGTGTACTATAAATTCTAAAGTAATCACTAAAATAAGAAAACAAAAAGCAGGGACGCCTGGGTGGCTCAGTTGGTTAAGCAGCTGCCTTCGGCTCAGGTCATGATCCCAGCGTCCTGGGATCGAGTCCCACATCGGGCTCCTTGCTCGGCAGGGAGCCTGCTTCTCCCTCTGCCTCTGCCTACCACTCTGTCTGCCTGTGCTCGCTCTCTCTCTCTCTATAATAAATAAATAAATAAATAAATAAATAAATAAATAAAAAGAAAACAAAAAGCAATAGCTAATAAATCAACCAAAAAAAGATAAAATTAAAGCACAAAAAAATTTATGTAACCCAAAAGAAGGCAGCAAGAAAGGGAAAAGGGAATAAAAAACACATGGGGCAAATAGAAAACAAACACCAAAAGATAGATTTAAACCTAATCATACCAATAACCACATTACATGTAAATAGTCTAAACCCCAATTAAAAGCAGAGATTGTCAAATTACATGAAACCATAAAACTCAACTATATGCTGCCTACAAAAAAAATTCAAATACAAAGACAAAAATAGGCTAAAAGTAAAATCATGCAAAATTATATATCATGATTACTCTAATTAAAATAAAGCCAGTGTGGCTATTTTAATATTAGATACATTTTAGGATATGGAGGGTCGTTCCATTATGATAAATTGCCCAACTGATCCAAAAGATATAAAAATTTTGATATTTATGCATCTAACCACAGTTTCAAAATACATGAAGAGAAAAACTATTAAAACTATAAGAAGAAAAAGATAAACAACAATTACTGTCAGAGATTTCAAAACTCTTTTCAGTAACTGACAGAATAAGTAGATGAAAAAAATCAGTAAGGTTTAGATTTAAACAACACTATTAAATAATTTGACCTAATTGTCAACCATAAAATACTCCCCACCCAGCAAGAGCAGAATACATATTCATTTCAAATATATTAAGAACCTTTACCAAGATAAGCCATATTCAGGACAGTAATACAAGTATTACAAAATAGAAAAGGATTCGAGTCAAATAAAATATGTTCTCTAACAGCAATGGAATTAAATTATAAATCAATAAAAAGAAAATGTCTAAAAAATTCCCCAATGCTAGGATGCCTGGGTGGTTCAGTCAGTTAAGTATCCAACTCCTAGTATCAGCTCAGGTTATGATCTCAGGTTGTGAGATCAAGCGCCCCCTGTCGTGCTGTGTGCTCAGCACAGTCTGCTAGAGATTCTTTCCCCTCCTTCCTCCCTGCCTTCTCTGCTCCTCTCCCTGCTCATGTGCTCTCTCTCATATATAAATAAATACATAAATAAATAATTTTTTTAAAAAAGTAAATGATACACTTCTTAAGAACCCACAGGTCCAATAAGTCAAAAGGGAAATTAGAAAAGAATTTAAAATATCGGGTGCCTGGCTGGCTCAGTCTGTGGAGCATGCAACTCTTGATTTCAGGATTGTAAATTCAAGTCCCACATTGGGTGTAAAGATTACTTAAAAATAAAAAAATCTTTTTTAAAAAAAGAAACTATTTTAAATTAAATATAAATTAAAACACAACATATCTAAATTTGTGAATGCTGCTACCACAGTATTTTGGGAATATTTTTAAAGCAATAATCACCTGTATTAGAAAGAAGAAAAGTCTCATATTCTGCCTTAAGAAACTAGAAGAAAAAGATCAAGTTAAGCCCAAATTAAGTGGGAAGAAATAATAAAAATCAAGGCATAGATCAATGAAATGTAAAACTAAATTATAATAGTAAAAATCAGTGAAGCCAAAGGCTACTTTTTAAGAACATTTTTTTAAATTGGCAAACCTCTAGCCAGATTAATAACAAAAAGAGAATAGACAGGAATGAGAGAGGTGAAATGACTATCAACTGTATGAATATTTAAAGGATAATAAGTGAATATTATTCCTTATAAAACAACCAACAAAAGCTTTTTTATGCACCCAATCATAAAAGCACCCAAATACATGAAACAGTTAATTACAAACATAAAGGAACTGATTGATAATAATACAATAATAGTAAGAGACTTTAACACCCCACTTACATCAATGGACAGATTATCTAACAGAAAATCAACAAGGAAACAATGACTTTGAATGACACACTGGATCAGATTGATTTAACAGATACATTAGGAACATTCTGTCCTAAAACAGTGAAATACACATTTTTTTTCAAGTGCACATGAAACGTTCTCTAGAACAGATAGCATATTAGGCCACAAAACAACTCAACATTCAAAAAGACTGAAGTTATACCATGCATCTTTTCTGACCACAATGCTATGGAACTAGAAATCAACCACAAGAAAAAATATGGAAGGAGAAAAAAAAAAACATAGAACTTAAAAAACATGTTACTAAACAATGATTGGGTCAACCAAGAAATCAAAAAAGAAATAAAAATTACATGGAAACAAATGAAAATGAAAACGCAACAGTCCAGAATCTTTGGGATGCAAAAGCAGTTCCAAGAGGGAAGTTTATAGCAATACATGCCTACCTCAAGAACTCAGAAAAATCTCAAGTAAACAACCTAAACTTACATCTAAAGGAGCTAGAAAAAGAACAATAAACAGCAGAAGGAAGAAAATAATAAAGATTAGAGTGGAAATAAATGACATGGAATCTAAAAGAACAATAGATCAATGAAACCTGGAGCTGGTTCTTCGAAAAATCCACAAAATTGATAAGCCTTTAGCCAGACTCATCAAGAAAAAGAGAGAAAGGACTCAAATAAACAAAATCACAAATGAGAGAGAGGAGAAATAACACCACCACCACAGAAATACAAACATTGTAAGAGAATATTATGAAAAATCATATACCAACAAACCAGACAACGTAGAAGAAATGGATAAGTTCCTAGAAATGTATAACCTACCAAAAATGAAGCAGGAAAAAAATAGAATATTTGAACAGACCAATTTTCAACAATGATACTGAATTACTAATCAAAAACTCCCAACAAACAAAAGTCCAGGACCATACAGCTTCAGAGGCAAAGTGTACCAAATATTTAAAGAAGAGTTAATACTTGTTCCTCTCAAACTTTTCTAAAAAATAAAAGAGGAAGGAAAGCTTCCAAACTCATTCTACAAGGCCAGAATTACCCTAATACCAAAACCAGATAGAGACACCACAAAAAAAAAGAGAGCTACAGGCCAATATCCCTCATGAACACACATGTAAAATTCCTCAACAAAATATTGTCAAACAGAATCCAGCAACACATTAAAAAAAAAAAAATCATTCACCACAATCAAGTGGGATTTATGCCTGGAATACAGGCGTGGTTCAGTATTCAAAAATCAGTCAATGTGATATATCACATCAATAAGAAAAAGGATAAAAATCATATGATCATTTCAACAGATGCAGAAAAAGCATTTGACAAAGTACTACATACATTCATGATAAAAAAAATCCTCAACAAACAATATTTAGAGGGATATCTCAACATCATAAAGTCCTTATATGAAAAACCCACAGCTAACATCATACTCAATGGGGAGTAACTAAGAGCTTTATCCCTAAGGCCAGGAACAAGACAAAGATGTCCACTCTCACCACTTTTATTCAATCAACATAGTACCGGACGGCCTAACCACAGCAGTCAGAAAACAAAAAGAAACAAAAGGCATCCAAATTGGTAAGGAAGAGGCCAAACTTTCACTATTTACAGATGACATGAAACTATATGTAGACTTCAACAAAAAACCACTAAACTGATAAATGAATTCAATAAGTTTGCAATATAAAAAAATCAATGTAGGGCGCCTGGGTGGCTCAGTTGGTTGGGCTACTGCCTTCGGCTCAGGTCATGATCCTGGAGTCCCGGGATCGAGTCCTGCATCGGGCTCCCAGCTCCACGAGGAGTCTGCTTCTCCCTCTGACCTTCTCCTAGCTCATGCTCTCTCTCTCTCAAATAAATAAATAAAATATTTTTTAAAAAATCAATGTATAAAAATCTGTTGCATTTTTATATACTAATAATGAAGTAGCAGAAAGAGAAATTAAGACAATAATCCCATTTATAGGGGGCCTGGGTGGCTCAGTGGGTTAAAGCCTCTGCCTTCGGCTCAGATCATGATCTCAGGGTTCTGGGATCAAGCCCCATATCGGGCTCTCTGCTCAGCGGGGAGCCTGCTTTCTCCTCTGTTTCTCTGCCTACCTCTCTGCCTACTTGTGATCTCTGTATGTTAAATAAATAAATAAAATCTTTAAAAAAAATAATCCCATTTATAATTGCACCAAAAATAATAAACACCTAGGAATAAACTTAACCAAAGAGGAGAATCTGTATTCTGAAATCTATAAAACACTAATTAAAGAAATTGAAGATCACACAAAGAAATGGAAAGACATTTCATGATCATGATGATGATCATGACATTTCATGAAGAACGAAATTATTAAAATGTCCATACTACCCAAAGAAATCTACAGATTTAATGCAATCTCTATCAAAATACTAACAGTATATTCCACAGAACTGGAACAAACAATCCTAAACTTTGTAGGTACGGAACCACAAAAGACCGCAAACGGCCAAAGCAATCTTGAAAAAGAAAAACAAAACTGGAGTATCACAATACCAGAATTCAAGTTATATTACAAAGCTGTATGAATCAAAACAACACACAGTGTGTACTGAAGAAAAACAGACACATAGATCAATGGAACGGAATAGAAAACCCAGAAATAAAACCACAATTACATGGCCAATTAATCTTCAAAAGAGTAAGAAAGAATATCTAATAGGAAAAAGACAATCTCTTCACCAAATGGTGTTGGGAAAAATGGACAGCTACATGAAAAGAATGAAACTGGACCGTTTTCTTATGCCATACACAAAAATAAATTAAAAATGGATTAAAGGCTTAAATGTGAGACCTGAAATCATAAAAATCCTAGATGAGAGGATAGGCAGTGATTTCTCTGACATCGGCCCTAGACATTTTTCTAGATATGTCTCCTTAGGCAAGGGAAACAAAAGCAAAAATAAACTATTGGGACTACAACAAAATCAAATGCTTCTGCACAGCAAAGGAAGCAGCCAACAAAACTAAAAAAATACCTACTAATAAGGAAAATATATATATTGATAAGGAAAATATCTACTGATAAGGAAAATATAAGCAAATGACACATCAATATTTGGTTAATATTCAAAATATATAAAGAACTGATAGAACTCAACACTCCCCCCCAAAAATAATCCAATTACAAAATGGACAGAAGACATGAGCACGTATTCCTCCAAAGAAGACATCCAGAGAGCCAACAGACAGGAAGAGATGCTCAATATCACTCAACAGGAATATGCAAATCAATACCACAGTGAAATATAGTCTCACACCTGTCAGAAAGGCTGAAATCAAAAAACACAAGAAACAATAAGTGATGGAGAGGATGTGGGGAAAAAGGAATCCTAGTATACTATTGGTGGGAATGCAAACTCATACAGCTTCTCTGAAAAACAATATGGAGCTTCCTCAAAAAATTAAAAATAGAACTACCCTATGATCCAGAAACCTCAGTACTGGGTACTTACCCAAAGAGTAGAAAAACACTAATCCAAAAGGATACGTTCACTCCAATGTTTATAGCAGCATTATTTACTATAGCCAAATTACAGAAGCAGCCCAAGTGTCCTTCGATAGATGAATGGACAAAAAAGAAGTGGGGTATATATATATGTATATATGTACATATGTACATGTATACATAAATATACATATATGTACATATATACGTACATGTATATATGTGTATATACGTATATATATAATGGAATACTCAGCCATAAAAAAGAATGAAATCTTGCCATTTATAATGAGATAGATGGAGCTAGAGAGTATAATGTTAAGCAAAATAAGTCATTTGGAGAAAGACAAACACCATATGATTTCACCCATATGTGGAATTAAAGAAACAAAACAAGCGAAGGAAAAGAAAGAGAAACCAAGAAAGTTTCTTAATGAGAGAAACCAAGAAACAGATTCTAAACTTTAGAGAACAAACTGATGGTTACCAGAGGGAGGTGGGTGGGGGGATGGGTGAAATCGGTGATGGCAACTAAGGAGGGCAGTTGTAATGAGCACAATAATATATGGAATTTTTGAATCACTATACTATACACCTAAAACTAATACAGCACCATATGGTAACTATACTGGAATTAAAACAAAAACTTAATTTAAAAAAACTATCAAAGCTCACTCAAAAGAAATAAATAGGGAATCAATAGGAATGGATGAATGTGAACCTCCAAAAAGCCCTTTCCTCTGAAAAAAGCAACAAGAATACTGGCAAAAATCATTTCAATGTTATGGAAATAACCAAAGGCTTGTCACAATCTGCAGAACACTTATTCAAGACAAAAGACTGAATATCGATAAGAACAGTGAGATTTGTGGTATTTTAACTTGCTCTGTTTCCCCTGCCCCTGCCCCTTCCAGAGTTCTGCAGTAGCCTTATAAATTTAACAGCCCACAATTACACCTGAAAGTCACTAGAGAGGACAGAATAGGTTTGGAGCTCCTCCAAAGCTCCACTCCAAGAAAACTCTCATTATTTTACCTGTTTTGTGGTTCCCTGGAAGACCCCACTCATAAGGTTTGTCTTTATTTGACCTGACTCAAAGCTTACCTACTGCAGACAGTCTTTCTCCAGGGGCATTTGTCAAGAAAAATCAGCAGCATTTGTTTGATATCATGGCTGCTTGATCTAGTAGATTACAGTTGGGCAAAAAAATATGCTCATCAAAAAACTTAAAAGGAAAGCTGGGGAATAATGTCCATAGGGGACATTATGGACTAAATTGTAACTCCCCAAAATTCATATGTTGAAGTCCTAACCCTAATACCTTAGACTGTGACTGTATTTGGAGATAGAGCCTTTAAAGAGGTAATTAAGGTTAAATGAGGTCATAAGGTTGGGACCATAATCCAATATGACTGGTGTCCTTATAATGAGAGCAAGAGACACCAGGAGCATGCATGAGAGAAAAGGTCCATGAGGATATAATGAGAAGGCAATCTGCAAGACAAGGAGAGATACTTCAAGAGAAATCAAACTTGCCAACACTTGATCTTGCACTTCTAGCCTCCAGAACTATGAAAAAATAAACTTCAGTTATTTAAGCACTCAGTCTGTAGTGTTTCATATTTGCAGCCCTAGCAAACTAATATAGGGAGCTCTGAAATTTTCTGACATACCAGGATATCTAGAAGGCCATGCACATGTGTAAAGTGTTCCCATGCCCAGAGCCAGGTGCATGCTTAGAAAAGCCCTGAGAAGTCTATAAGCTTTCATCCCTAATGGACTTTGAGACTCTGCATAAGAAGTAAAGGCTAGGGCAAATTGAAAATTGCCTGAGTGTTGAAGGCATGCCTCAACATGCACACAGGATTCCTCAGGAAAGACTGGTTCCAGACATTTAAGGAAATGACCATTCCAATACTAACTGAACACTAAACACAGCAGAAATTTCAATGGCCACACATGACAAAGAATAAAGACTTTACAGAATTAGTTCATAAAAACTATTAAACAAGCAGCAATAATGACAAACCTTGGGGTAGGGTGGGGAGGAAGGAAGAGATTTTTATTTCCAAAGCTGTGACATTATATTATTTATAATGTATAGTTTTCAATAAAAAATTACAAGACATCCATATAAATTAGAAAGTTTTCACACAGGGGACATAAAAATAGACGATGCCAAATGTTGGCAAGATTGTGGAAACTCTCACACACTGCTAGAAAGAATGTAAAATGCCATAACCACTTTGGAAACCAGATTAACAGTTTCTCAAAAAGTTAATCACCTACTATACAACCCAGAAATTTTACTCCAAGAGAAATGGACATAAACAAAGACTTGTCCATGGCTATTCATAAAAGATTCACTGGTAATAGATCATAACTGGAAACAATCCAAACGTCCATCAACAGGTGAATGGATAAACAAATTATGATCGTTTTCATAATAGAATACTACTCAGGGTGCGTGGGTAACTCAGTTGGTTAGGAACTGCCTTCAGCTCAGGTCATGATTCCAGAGTCCCGGGATCAAGTCCTGCATCAGACTCCCAGCTCCATGGGGAGTCTTCTTCTCCCTCTGACCTCTCCACTCTCATGCTCTCTCTCATGGTCTCTCTCAAATAAATAAATAAAATCTTAAAAACAACAACAACTGAAGAACTCTGTTAATAGAATACTACTCAGCAATAAATGACCTCTTGATACATGCAACAATGCAACAATTTGGATGAATCTCAATATAATCATGCTAAGTGAAAGATGTCAGAGAAAAACATATTGAATGATTCCATTTACGTAAATTCTAGAAAATTTAAGCAAATCTATAGTGACAAAAAGTAAATCCATGGTTGCTTGGGTGTGGAGAGTAGGTGGGGAGGGATGGAATGAAGGGAAAACAAAAGGGCATGAGGAAACTTTTTAGGCGATGGATATATTAACACACTGAGTTGTGATGTTTCACAGGTGATATACATGTAGAAATTTAATAACTGCACAGTTAATATGTACAATTAATTTTATGCCAATTATACCTCAAATAAAACTATAAAACATACTTTAGCTAATATCTTAAGGAACTCTCTACACTTAGATCAAGATTCATCTTTTAGAAAATATAAATCCATATCTCAGACTTTTTTATAATATGCATTTTTATGGTTTTCTTATGGATTGTATCATAAAAATATTATGGAGTTTATTATCATAATTTTTACATTATCATAAAGGTGACAAAGAGCTCTAAGTCTGAGTAGAAATGTCACTTCCTCCACTTGGGCTCTGGTCTGCACCACATGTACTTATTCAGGAACCTAGGATAAAGGTGCAGCAGTTAACCATCCAAGGGAAGCTCTTCTCATCACAACAGCAGAGACACAGGGCGGGGACATTTAAAATCCTTTTTTTGTGGGGTGCCTGGGTGGCTCAGTCAGTTGAGCATCCAACTCTTGATTTTGGCTCAGGTCATGATCTCAGGGTTCTAGGATTGAGCCTTGCATTGGACATCCCACTAGTGGGGAGTCTGCTTGGGGATTCTCTCTCTCTCTCCCACTATCCCTCCTGCCTTGTGCTCTTTATCTGTCTCTTCCTCTAAAATAAACAATTTTTTTAAATCTTTGCTTGTTTCACATCTACTAACATCTCATTGGCCAAAGCAAAGCTGAGTCCAAAGTCAAGAGATGGGAAGGACACTTCTCCCATGGCAGTGACAGAAATGAAGTGGGCATTTTTTTTTTTTAAGATTTTATTTATTTATTAGTTAGAGAGAGAGAGAGAGAGCACAGGCAGACAGAGGCAGAGGGAGAAGCAGGCTCCCCGCTGAGCAAGGAGCCCTATGTGGGACTCGATCCCAGGACGCTGGGATCATGACCTGAGCCGAAGGCAGCCGCTTAACCAACCGAGCCACCCAGGCGTCCCTTAATGTTTATATTGGAAATCCACCACAGTTCACACTCTTTGTTAGAAAATCTATGCCCTTCCACATACAAAATATATTCCCCCACATCCAGCACCCCCAAAGTTTTATCCAAACTATGACATCAGACTCAAGAATCAAGATTTGCATGATTGACTCTGGTTCAGTTGCTGTTCCTCTTTCTCTGGAGACCTATGAGTTACAAAGACAAGTCTTCTTTTTTTTTTTTAAAGATTTTATTTATTTATTTGACAGAGAGAGATCACAAGTAGGCAGAGAGGCAGGCAGAGAGAGAGGGGAGGAAGCAGGCTCCCTGCTGAGCAGAGAGCCCGATGTGGGACTCGATCCCAGGACCCTGAGATCATGACCTGAGCCGAAGGCAGTGGCTTAACCCACTGAGCCACCCAGGCACCCAAGACAAGTCTTCTTTTTCACATACTCCACATACATTGGAGGAACAACATATCTACCTAAATACTCCCTTTTAAGCAAGAGGAATACAAAGCATATAGCAATCACTGGCAATAGAAATCCTGAAATCCCACTCAGCAAATGTTGTCAGTTTCCTTTATCTTGCAGATTGAGAGTGTCCCTTGAGCAGGCTCTATTCTGACCTGGTAGAGCCTTCTTTATTCATTGTCTTCCATGGTTCTCAACTTGACCTTTGAAAAAACACTCTCTTCTACATTTTCCTTGGCAAATTTGAGGAGGACACTGGAGGATGTGTCCCTTGGAGCAGCTGAACATCTTGCCTATAGAATGTTAGAGGCTCATTTCTGACAATCTTAGTCTCTTTTGGTCCAGAGACTATCGGTATGACTTTGTCAATACATATTTCTCAGACATTTTGTGTTTTTTCTATATATTTGATTCCAGTCAACTCCATGTGCCAAAACTACACTCACACTCCTTTTCAAGATAGGTCCTTCTCTCTTTGCACTTAACCACTAGTGCTTTGGGCCTATCACACTTATGTGCAATCATGCTTTTATGCATTTTGGAAGACCTTATGTCTTAATGAAAACTTCAAGCAAAATACCTATAATAAAGGACCAGGGTTTTTTCTCACAATTCCACAATTATAGATGGATACTTTTGTAAAATACAACAAAAAATCAAAGTAATGTCAAAATTTCTATAAAATTCTCTAATACTACATCTTCTTAGCTTAATCTAGCCCCTGCCTACCTCTATAACCTCATGTCTTCTATCTTTTTCCAGCTCATATCTTTGCTCCAGCAATAGTAACCTTCTGTTCTGCTCTTTAAACACACCAAGTCATTCTACCTCAAAGGTTTTGCACTAACTGTCCCCTAAAATCGTACATTTTCCCTCTAATCTTTGCCCATCTAGTTCCTTCTTGCAATTCAAGTTTCAACTGAAATATCTCCTCAAAGAGACCCTTTTTAATTCCAATTAAGATAACCCCCAGTAACTCTCTACCATATCATTCTGCTATATTTTATTTATAATACTTATCACTGGCAAGTATTTCTGTATATTTGCTTGTAGCATTTGTTATGTCTCTCTCCCTCATTGTCTCCTCCCACTAAGAACTGTGAAAGACAAAATCACGTGCACCTTATCCACTGCTGTATCCTAGAAGCTATATCAGTGACCAAAGTTCTCTTGATTAAATCAATGAATGGTGAACAAATGGTAATTTAAAATGTGAGGAGTATGAACTAGATACAGATATTAATATGGATGAATGGGTGGATGGATGGATACATAGATAGATCATAGATAGATAGATAGATGGATGGATGGGTGATAGGCTCATATAGTTAAAGTTCACAGCATATATAGGTGCTAACTAGAGCAAAGAGTTAGGGCTCTTAAGAAAAGAGTCTAGGGACGCCTGGGTGGCTCAGTTGGTTAAGCAGCTGCCTTCGGCTCAGGTCATGATCCCAGCGTCCTGGGATCAATTCCCACATAGGGCTCCTTGCTCAGCAGGGAGCCTGCTCCTCCCTCTGCCTCTGCCTGCCTCTCTGTCTGCCTGTGCTCGCTTGCTCTCTCTCTCTAACAAATAAATAAATAAAATCTTTTAAAAAAAAGAGTCTAAATTGAGAATAAATGTCAGGATAAAACTCTAGAAAATATCAACATTTATTACCAGGAGCAGGGAGAAGGAAAGGAACCAATGAAGGAACCTGGTGGGGGGGTGGGGAATATCAGAATGGTAAGAAAGAAAAAAAATGAATGGTTGTGTTCCAGAAACCAAAGAGAGTTTTAAAAACCAAAAATGTCAAATATTGTGGAAAAAATAGGCTAGCGCATGAGCAGAAACCATCAGATCTGGCAATTAGATATTGAAAAACTAGTGGGTTCTGGAGCAAAAGTTTTAGCGTGGTCCAGGGAAAGGATGGAGGTAAGAAAATGTACTCTTAAACTATTGGGCTGTTGGATTAGGCTGTAAGATATAGGCACTGGTCCAGCTAGAAAACAATCCAAATGTTTGACAGTCTGAATGGTGGTCTGGATGCTTAGGAAAGATGGGTCTTTCGCAAATGAAGAGAAGCAAAAAAACCCAAGAATTAGCAAAAGCAGGTTTCTAGTGATTGGGGGGAAGAAAACATCAAAAGAAGGTTTTTAGTTGTTTTCATCTCTTTGTCCTACATGATTTCAAATTATCAATTTTCTCCTATAATCATTCAGGGCTTAAAGCAATCATGACCTCACAACAGCAGAAAATCTGGTGAGCTCATGCATAATCAGCTGACGAACACAAAGCAGCTTTGTTAATCACTCATTTTGACTCTCTACTGGGCCATTGCAAGACTCCAAAGAGATCATGTGCATGAAAGTACATTGCCAGCTATAAAGGAAATACAGAGAGAAGGTATTATTTGGGCTCTACTTGGTTCTCAACGATTGGTCTGGAGAATTAGAAACATGGGTCCCTAACCATCTTTGTTAAATAAAGAGTCACTTGGCTGCCAGAGGTCTGGCATATAAAGAATGCAGAAAGAGCATTGCATTTCTTGCTGTCAGTGCCCTAAAAATAAGTCATGGTTTCTGGTGTAGAACCCAAGCAGTGCCTCCAGGCCTGTCTCCACCACTATCTCTATTGAGATTTGGGGACAGAGTTGCTTTACTGGCCACAGGTCATAGTAAGGCAATCAGAAAAAAAAGCCCAGGGAAAATTCATCCATCAGTTAATCTCATCAGTTTTTCTGAGCACCAGTGATAGGTAAGGCCCTGATCTAGGCAAATTTTTGTTACTGAAAGAATGTGAAATTTGGTCAGATCAAACAGATCTGAGCTCAAATTATCTGCACCATTGTTCAGCTATACAATCTTCAATAGATCACTTCACCGCTCTATTTCTTGTTTTTTTCAAGTATAAAGTGGGATGATAGTATCTATCAAGCAGTACTGTTGTCAGAATTAAATGAGGTGATGTGTACAAGCCCCCAACACAGTGCTAGCTCAGAGCAGGTGATCAGTGAACTCATTCTTTCACTAGGCCATGTGGGACAGAAGAGCGGGAAACAGCACTGTAAAGTCTATGTACATAACTGGAAGTGGATGTGATGGGGCTCTAACAAAAATAAAGACCAAGCACTACACAAGTTCACAGAAAGGTAAGATCACACCATACCTGTGCTTGTAAAAGAAGAAACAGTCAAGACAGGCATTGAAAGGTGAAAATGACCTTGAAAGGTGAAATGGCTTTCTCATGAAGGGAATTCAAACTTTTACACTAATGTGTCCTCAAGACCATCATGATAGAGGGTGGACATGTGGAAGTAATAGGGTGCCAAAAACACACGAAAACTAGGAAAGTGAAAGGTCCTTTCGTGGTGTCCACGGAAGAATGGGACCCAGACACTGTGGCAAAATCAATTACAAAATAAATGCAATTTCAGCCATATGGTTGACAGTTTCTTTTCTGCATGTATTAGTGGAAGTAGAAATACTATTTGGAAAAGTATAAAATCATTATACCTGATTCTTTGAACTGAAGTCAAAATGAGAGCTACCATTAATATTAGCATGAGTTTTAAATTCTACGTGGAATTGGATGCATCGTGCTCCAATGGAATTCTGAAATGAGGTCAACTTCTGGCAGGTCACACGACTAACTCTATTAAGCCACTGTTCTGTGATCAGCTCCATATGCGTCACCCTTCTGCTGGGTAATTTTGTGCTCAGTCTAAAGATGTTATGAAAAATAACAAAATTTTGATATATTGTCAAAGGTCAGAAAGTATTTAAAAATCAAGATACAAATGTATAATTGGTTTAAAAACTGAAACAAAATATCACCTAAGAGTTTATCACAAAATTATTTTAGTCTTCCCAATGAAGATCACCTAAGAAAAAGAAATCTATCATTGCAGTGCCTGAGCCTTGATTGTATATTGGATCAGAACAAAATTAGATACTGGAGCTAAATGGGAAAAATTTCAAATATGGAATAGTTATTTTATGGAATTACTGTTCATTTCTTTTTTTTTAAATGTTTCTTTTAAGATTTTATATATTTATTAGTTAGAGAGAGAGAGCACAGGCAGACAGAGCAGCAGGCAGAGGCAGAGGGAGAAGCAGGCTCCCTGCCGAGCAAGGAGCCTGATGTGGGACTCGATCCCAGGATGCTGGGATCATGACCTGAGCCGAAGGCAGCTGCTTAACCAACTGAGCCACCCAGGCGTCCCTACTGTTCATTTCTTAAGTATGATAATGGTTTTCAAGTTATTCAGGAGAATTTCCTTACTCTGAGAATATTCAAATGTCCTGACATCTGCAACTAACTTAACTTTAAAAGGCTCAGAAAAAAAAATATATATATATACAAAGATATTTATATTGTGTATATATATATATAAATATATGTGTGTGAATATATATAAAGATATATATGTATAAAGATATATATATATGCACGTATATACAGAGAGACAAAGACAGGGAGACAGAGTACCCAAATGTAGCAAAATGTTAATAATTGCTGAATTTAGGTGAATATAAATATTCATTCTACTATTCTTTGAACTACTCCTTATATTGAAAATTTTCAAACTAAAAAATTGGGAAAATAAAAATATTCTATTCTTTATTATATCTAATTTTAACTCAAATGGAATGGCAAGAGTTACAAGAAATCTAATCGAATGACAAATAAAAGAGGTTCATGAACATTCACTGCATACTTTCTAGATAAGTACTAGATATGCCTGGTGGAACAAATCTGAATTTGAGGGACACCTGGATGGCTCAGTTGATTGGGTGACTCACTCTTGATTTCAGCTCAGGTCATGATCTCAGGGTTGTGGGCTCAAGCCCTGTGTTAAACTCTGTGTCCAGTGGGGAGTCTGCTTGAGATTGTCTCTCCCTCTGTGCTCCCCCACCCACTCACATATGCCCTCTCTCTCTCTCTCTCAAAAAATAAATAAATCTTTTTTAAAAATCTGAAGTTGAAAATTTTGTGCCTTTGTCTCCCTTGTACTGCACTGATACTACACACTGTTATGCACACATTCATTGATGGAGCTTGATAATGAATCCCAAGTTTGATGTAACCATCTATCTCTGTGTCAACGTGAACAATTTTTATATTGATATTTTAGTTTTAGTTCTGCTATGGAACCATTATATACTAACGTTTACTGATTCAACAGAGAGCAACCTTTCTAAGAGGAACCAATATTCTCCCCATGTAGATATTCTTCAGTAAAGAGTCTAAAAATTAGGATTAGATCAAACTATGAAATGAAGAGGTTTATACAACAAATGCACAGAAGAGAGGAGAGACAAAAGCACAATGTTCCACATCGTACACCTTTGTTATGACACAATGCAATTGTAGCTATGTAGCAGGACAAGAGCCAATATATAGATAAAGATTCATTAGTGCATGCAAATATTCCTCAAGGTAAGTATTGCTTTTCTGCACAGTAACAAGTGCTTCTGATAAATAGTACATACAGATATGGTTGTTTTGTATATACAGTTTTACCCAAAATACAATGTTTCAAGCTCTCCCAGTTTACCTAAAAATGAAGGGATCAAGTTTCTGAATTCTTTTTTACTATAGAAAGTGAATTTCAACTAAGGAAGTAGACATACATTAGAATAAAATAGTCTTTGGGGCAAGGACATAAAGGTCGGAAGAATAATTTTTTATGACAGTATTCCAAAACTCTCTACATTCACTGTGAAATGTATAAACATAAAAATTGTACAATAGTTCACATAAATTATCAGGCTAAGATGCAATGAATTTGAATTTTGTTTAAAATATCTAAATGTACAAGGAGTGAGCAAATGTATCATGCTGTGTTTATGATATAATTTATTAAAAATAAGATGATGTGATTCTCCTTAAATTAATGTTCATCTCCTTTTTATTAAATTATCAAAGATAACTCTCACATGTTAGAGCAGAACAGGGAAGTACACAAAAATTTTATGCCATTTCTATAATTTTGTTCAGAAAAATAACTCAATCTAGACAGAAATCCTTCATGGAGCTCCTAGAAGTGGAAATCATAATTAGCAGCCTGATTGCCTGCTGTTTGCATATGTGAACATACATCACATTCCCTTGCTCAGTACCTTCTTTGTCTAGAAATGTCAGTGTCTTGAGAGCGATACTTAACATTTCAGTAATATTTGATTTAGTCAGAAAAATCATACTGATAAGAAGCATTCCAAAATAGAATGATCTGCACCAGGAATTTGTGATCCCCTTTCATGAGCAGTGTTCAAGCAAAGACCAGACAACCTCTTAATTACAGGGTTATGGTGGGGATGTAAGCACCAGAGGGGGGTGGTTGGATCAGGTCCCTTAAAACTCTGTAATCTGTTGCTTTATGATTCTTACAGGCTTAAAGATATACAGAGGTGTATTTTTTGTGGTTTTGAAAGCCTAGATATTTTTCATTTTTAGGGGATGTAAAAATTACCTCAATTTTCTAACTTATTTTTTTGTCCTGGAAAGAAGATAAATCTTCAAATGGTGTTCTCTTGTAAGCCTTGATAGTCATTGCACCCATTAGGGGAAAAATAAATATGATAGTTTATTTCACAATGACAGCATATTATGATGGTGTTAGAAATACATTAACACACGGTGAGAGCAGACCTCTGACCTTCAGATACTGATCGACATGGTTTCGCGGGAGAGTGAGATAAATGGTCTGTTATCAGAGAAAAATAAGTGACGCCTACTTCCTCTACTGGTTTTGGGAAGTGACTATCATTGAACCACTAGAGCTTGCATGGGAGAGCTGGAATTAATGCACTGTTTCCTTACAAACACATAAAATCAACTTGCAACATACCATATTATTAGTTACTTCCAAAATTGCTTTGTCTGACTATCCAGCATCAATGTTTGCATGACTCCACAAATACTTCTCACATTTGCCAAATTCAAGGCTTTACAAAGAAAATAAATCCTGATAGAGAGTAAAAATAGTGGATATTTGTGCCTACACTAGAAGAAAAGCATGTTGATATAAAGTGAAAAATATGCTCACCCTGGATTCTGACCCCCATGGTCTCAGTTGCTTGAAAATAATTATGATGGAGCTTTTCACCTTTCATCTTATTTATCTACAACCAGGGAAAGGATAAACCATTCAGCCCAGACAGGTTACTGGCCCACAAGACAATGATTCAACTGACTATCCACAGATTTAATTCTGTTTCTAGCTGGCCTTTGAATATAGGCAACTTCTCCAGCAATTTTCTCTCCATGTGCATAATGATTGGGGAATTTTGTTTTTGCATTTCATTTTGTAACTGTTGTCAGTTTTCTATCATTCCTTCCTCTCAATTTTTTTTTTCTAGAATCATCTCACACACCAAAGTCAAAACTGCTAAATTAATTCTAATTTGCCACATTTTATAACTGACATTTCCATGGAAAACTCAAAACTATCGGAAATTTTAAGAAAATGTGTCAAAAATCTACTTGGTTTGGCTTTCTATCAACATAGGTTGTTTCATTTTCCACTCATCAATTCATCAATATTTTTATCTCAAAGACAATTTTCATGAAAATTGTTATTAAGTTTCATATTTATATTTCAAAATAAGAATGCTATGAAATGCCAATAACCTACATATCTCTAAAAATAAGTTGTTATAAATGCAAATATACATTTGTATTATAACTTCATGAAATGTTCATTGCACTTATTTCTATGGAAACAAAAAAAATAAATGTTTATTTCATGTCTCTTTCAAACTTATTATTTCTCTGTTAATAATTCTTCACATACAGATGTGGTACCACCTAAAAGCTACATTTTGGGGTGCCTGGGGGTTCAATTAGTTAAGTGTCTGCCTTCGGCTCATGTCATGATCTCAGGGTCCTGAGATCAAGTCCCAGATTGAGCTCTCTGCTCAGTGGGGAGCCTGCTTCTCCCTCTCCCTCTCCCTCTGCCTGTCTCTGCCCGCTTGTGTTGTCTCTCTCTCTCTCCCCATATCTCTGTCAAATAAGTAAATAAAATATTTTAAAATATAAATAAATAAACACATAAATGCTATATATTTAGATAATCCTGGATGTATTTTATTGCACACTAAACAAACCTAAAATCATTTTACTGTCTTTTTTAATTTTAGCTGTAAAACCAAGAGGGTGATGATAAAATGTTAACATTCACATTTAGGACCAACATATGCATGAATACAATATATTCAGACACTGATCTTATGTTATTTGAAAATGATTCCATTCCCTACTAGCATTATAATAGAATTTTTTTCTTCTAGAAGGTTGTCAAGAAACTCAGTCACTGTTATTCAAGGCCAGCGCTTACTAATGAAAAGTGGAAAATTAAGTCACATTCAGATACCAAAAGATATTGACGATCACGTGAAAATTTGAATACTCCTTTTACTTATTTCCAACTCAAAAATCTAAATCCTGGTTTGTAAGGCAGAAGATTCAGAATTTTTTTATTTCCTTCTTTGGATATTTAAACATCAGTCATATGCAATCATAACTTGATAATTTTAGAAAATAATAAAATTTTAGAACAATTTTATATGTTTATATTATTCAAGTTACCAATAAGAATAAGGACATAAATCATATTAATTTTTAAAATATTTGTTATTTTTATCTATATTTCTTAAATATCCCATAAGAAATTACTTTTTTGCATATATTTCTTAATATATTATTTAAGGACTAGAATAATGAAACTCAAAAGTAAGATTATCACTATGAAAAATGTTCTATAAGATTATGAGACTCTGAAATCCTCACAATTAAATTTTTATTTCAAAAGTCATTACACATGTTAGGTTCATACACAGTTTGTAGCTTTTTAAAAATAACTTATTTATGACTTGTAGGTTTTAAGCAATACTAAATTTGTTAGCATAAAATGGAATATAAGCATAAATATATATAGCTATATGTATTCGTATAAAAAAATTTGACCATATAAAAAGTACAAAATTACATTAGTCTTTTTAAAACAAATTATATTCAGAACTTAAATAATCAAAGTTCTGCTATCATTAGAGTTGTCTGAGAAGGTTGCACTTACTACAATGATTTGCCATTGCACAAAATATTTTGGAACACCTTGGAGCATTCTTTCCTCTTCTCAATAGTGGCAGATCTTAGCCTTTGAACAAAAATCTGATTTAGAGAAAGTCATACATCTATGACAACCAAAGTTGTCAAATCGATACCAATTTTTAAATTCTCAAATAAGATAGAATTGATTTTTGTGTGCTTTCTAAAACTGTTTTAAGGCATTTTTAGAAATATTTTGAGATACTTACCTTATTGGAATAAGTATTTAGCTTCCTAAAGAGGTCACCCTGAAAGAAACATTTATATGGAATCTTCATTTATAACTTAATTTGCAAATGCATAACATTTTATTTATACATTAAGAAAGGAAAAGAATGAGATCAACATCCCCTGGTGTTTTCTATAACGTTTTTTGGTTGATTTTCTAAATATTGAAATGTATTGTTTCACAGTAAGAATGAGCTACTTCAAAGATAAGTAGCTGAACTAGGTCAGAGTTTTTCAATCTTGATACAACATAATTGTTGTGGGGGCCGTCCTGAGGATTGCAGTTTATTTAGCAGCAACCTTGGCGTCCTCCTAGTAGATGTCAATAACACCCCCTCAGACATGACCATCAACAATCTCTCCAGACATTACCAAATATCCTCTGGAGACAAAAATCACCTCTTATTGAAAATCCCTGGATTAAGGGACTAGAAATTCCTTCCAAATCCAAAAGCTTATAATTCATAAAACAATATAAAATATATGAAAAAAATTGTTACACGTTCTAAATATTCAACTTAAATAAGTATAATTAATTATAATTAATTATAATTATACATTATAATTAATGTCATAATTTTTCTAGTTGTACACGTCTTCAAAAACAACTTTGTAATAAGATGACATGGTGATCATGTTTAAACTTTGCTGTCATTGGGCACAGCCTAGTAATATACTAAAAATATTAAGGTGCATATTAACACACACATACATACATATATATAGAGATATAGCTAAAACAGTATTTATATAAATCCATGCATACTCTTAGCAACAAATGCCTTAAGACAACATGACCATTTAATTCTTGTCTAACAGTCTCTAGAATAGTGTACACTTTGTTATGATCAACACATAAATTTCAAAGTGACCTTTAATAAGAGTAAGTTAGATAAAACAGATGTGGTCTCCATTTATATAGAATCCTCCCCTGACTTCTAACTCAACAAATAATGTCTTATATTACTTTCTCTGTAACACCCAAATTTCTGAAGAAGTTCTGTCTTTTGTTTAACCTACCATCACAATTACTCTGTTAGGAACTAGATTTCAATCAAGTAAACAATACACTTCCTAAGACTTAAAATTTCTTTTCAGCTACTAATTTTTTCTAAACATACACTTAACATAAAAATAACTCATCACGAATTAACATTAAAAGACTATTAAATACCCAACTGCAATTATATTTCAATGAAATAAAACAGAATTACTATGAATAATAAGAGCCCAA
>RCUC01167384.1:0-61161 GCA_003697995.1 Taxidea taxus jeffersonii | reverse complement strand
TTGTTTGTTTGGAGATTTTTGATGACTGTTTCAATCTCCTTACTGGTGATGGGCCTATTCAGGTTTTCTATTTCTTCCTGGTTCAGTTTTGGCAGTTGATATGTCTCTAGGAAAGCATCCATTTCTTCCAGATTGTCAAATTTGTTGGCATAGAGTTGCTCATAATATGTTCTTATGATTGTTTGTATTTCTTTGGTGTTGGTTGTGATCTCTCCTCTTTCATTCATGATTTTATTTATTTGGGTCCTTTCTCTTTTCTTTTGGATAAGTCTGGCCAGGGGTTTATCAATCTTATTAATTCTTTCAAAGAACCAGCTCCTAGTTTCATTGATTTGTTCTATTGTTTTTTTGGTTTCTATTTCATTGATTTCTGCTTTGATCTTTATTATTTCTCTTCTCCTGCTGGGTTTAGGCTCTCTTTGTTGTTCTCTCTCGAGTTCCTTAAGGTGTAGGGTTAGGTTGTGTATTTGAGACCTTTCCTGTTTCTTGAGATAGGCTTGTATCGCTATATATTTTCCTCTCAGGACTGCCTTTGTTGTGTCCCACAGATTTTGGATTGTTGTGTTTTCATTATCATTTGTTTCCATGGTTTTTTTCAATTCTTCTTTAATTTCCTGGTTGACCCATTCATTCTTTAGAAGGATGCTGTTGAGTCTCCATGTATTTGTGCTCTTTCCAAATTTCCTCTTGTGATTGAGTTCTAGCTTCAGAGCATTGTGGTCTGAAAATATGCAGGGAATGATCCCAATCTTTTGATACCTGTTGAGGCCTGATTTATGACCCAGGATGTGATCTATTCTGGAGAATGTTCCATGGGCACTAGAGAAGAATGTGTATTCTGTTGCTTTGGGATGGAATGTTCTGAATATATCTGTGATGTCCATCTGCTCCAGTGTGTCATTTAAGACCTTTATTTCCTTGTTGATCTTTTGCTTGGATGATCTGTCCATTTCAGTGAGGGGTGTGTTAAAGTCTCCAACTATTATTGTATTCTTGTCAATGTGTTTCTTTGATTTTGTTATTAATTGGTTTATATAGTTGGCTGCTCCCATGTTAGGGGCATAGATATTTAAAATTGTTAGATCTTCTTGTTGGACAGACCCTTTGAGTATGATGAAGTGTCCTTCCTCATCTCTTATTATAATCTTTGGCTTAAAATCTAATTGATCTGATATAAGGATTGCCACCCCAGCTTTCTTCTGATGTCCATTAGCATGGTAAATTGTTTTCCACCCCCTCACTTTCAATCTGGAGGTGTCTTCAGGTCTAAAATGAGTTTCTTGTAGGCAGCATATGGATGGGTTTTGTTTTTTATCCATTCTGAAACCCTGTGTCTTTTGATTGGGGCATTTAGCCCATTTACGTTCAGGGTAACTATTGAGAGATATGAATTTAGTGCCATTGTATTGCCTGTATGGTGATTGTTACTGTATAATGTCTCTGTTCCTTTCTGGTAATACTTTTAGGGTCTCTCTTTGCTTAGAGGACCCCTTTCAATATTTCCTGTAGAGCTGGTTTGGTGTTTACAAACTCTTTCAGTTTTTGTTTGTCCTGGAAGCTTTTTATCTCTCCTTCTATTTTCAATGATAACCTAGCTGGATAAAGTATTTTTGGCTGCATGTTTTTCTCGTTTAGTGCTCTGAATATCTCATGCCAGTTCTTTCTGGCCTGCCAGGTCTCTGTGGATCAGTCTGCTGCCAATCTAATATTTTTACCATTGTATGTTACAGACTTCTCTTCCTGGGCTGCTTTCAGGATTTTCTCTTTGTCACTAAGACTTGTAAATTTTACTATTAGATGGCAGGGCGTGGACCGATTCCTGTTGATTTTGAGGGGGGTTCTCTGCACCTCCTGGATTTTGATGCTTGTTCCCCTTGCTATATTAGGGAAATTCTCTACAATAATCCTCTCCAGTATACCTTCTGCTCCTATTTCTCTTTCTTCTTCTTCTGGAATCCCAATTATTCTAATGTTGTTTCGTCTTATGGCATCACTTATCTCTCGAATTCTCCCCTCGTGGTCCAGTAGTTGTTTGTCTCTCTTTTGCTCAGCTTCTTTATTCTCTGTCATTTGGTCTTCTATATCACTAATTCTTTCTTCTGCCTCATTTATCCTAGCAGTAAGAGCCTCCATTTTTTATTGCACCTCATTAATAGCTTTTTTTATTTCAACTTGATTAGATTTTAGTTCTTTTATTTCTCCAGAAAGGGATTTTATTTCTCCTGACAGGGTTTCTCTAATATCTTCCATGCCTTTTTCGAGCCCGGCTAGAACCTTGAGAATCGTCGTCCTGAATTCCAGATCTGACATATTACCAATGTCTGTATTGATTAGGTCCCTAGCCTTAGGTACTGCCTCCTGTTCTGTTTTTTGTGGTGAGTTTTTCCGCCTTGTCATTTTGTCCAGATAAGAATCCGCTGTTCTCCTTGTTAAGTGAACTTGGTCTTGGCTGGATTTCTTTGATCTTCTGCGGGAGGGGCCTGTTGTAGTGATTCTCAAGTGTCTCTGCCCTAGGCGGAATTGCACCGCCCATACCAGGGGCCGGGCTAAGTAATCCTCTCAGGTTCGCTTTCGGGATCTTTTGTTCCCTGAATGCTTTCAGTAGAGTTCCGGAGGATGGGAATGACAATGGCGGCCTCCCAATCTCCGGTTCAGAGGAGCCGAGAGCTAGGGGCCCCAGTCTTCAGTGCGCCTTCAGAGAAACGCATTTAATCACTCCCGTCTCCCCAGCCTCCGTCAGCGCTTGGAGAAAATCGTGCATAATCAGTCCCGTCTCACTGGCTTCTGGGAGCGCTCCGAGCTCACCCAGCCTGTGACCAAGCATCTCTGTCTCTGGCAGAGTCCCACCTGGAGTCTCCGAACCCTGTAGATCCCTGAGCTCTCCCGGGTCGGAGTCTCCCCGGATCTTGTGGGGACCCCTCGCACAGAGCACCGGCCTGTGTCACAGAGCACTGGCCCGTGTCACAGACCACGGCTCTAGGAAACCTCGGCTCTGTCTCCGCAGCCGGTTTCCCTGCTCTAATATCTGTGAGCTCTGCGACACTCAGATACCCCCGATCCTTCTGTGACCCTGTGGGACCTGAGTCCACCCTGTCCCCGCGAGGTCTTCACCCCAGTTTAGCCTCTGGAGTGATGTCCCTCCCTGGAGCAGACTTTTAAAAGTCCTGATTTTGTGCTCCGCCGCTTGCCAGGAGCCGGCCCCTCCCTCTGGGGTCTATCTTCCCGTCGCGTTGGATTCACTTCTCCGCTGGTCCTACCTTTCAGAAAGTGGTCGATTTTCTGTTCCTAGAATTGTTGTTTTTCTTCTCTTCGATCTCCTGTTGGATTTGTAGGTGTTCGGAATGGTTTGATAGGCTATCTAGCTGATCTCCTGCTGCCTGATGTCGTCTCAGCCTGCTACTTCTCCGCCATCTTGACTCCTCAAAAAAACCACTACAAAAGCTTGTTTTGTTTTTTTAATCAAGAATGGATGTTGTACTTTATCAAATGCTTTAACTACATCTATTGAGAAGATCATATGGAATTATCCTTTCTTTTCTTTTCTTTTTTTTTAAGATTTTATTTATTTATGACAGAAAGAGTCAGAGAGGAAACACAAGCACAGGGGTGCTGGAGAGGGAAAAGCAGGCTCCCCACCTAGCAGGGAGCCCAATATGGGGCTCAATCCCAGGACACTGGGATCATGATCTGAGCCGAAGGCAGACACTTAACAACTAGTCACCCAGGCACCCCCCCTTTCTTTTATTAATGTGGTGTATCACATTGATTAATTTGCAAATATTGAATCACTCTTGCAACCCAGGAATAAATACCACTTGATTGTGGTGAATGATTCTTTTAATGTACTGTTGGATTTGATTTGCTGGTATTTTGTTGAGAATTTTTACATCCATGTTCATTGGGATATTGGCCTGTAGTTTTCTTTTTTTAGTGGAGTCTTTGTCTGGTTTTGGAATCAGGGTAATGTTGGCTTCATAGAATGAGTTTGGAATTTTTTCTTCCATTTCTATTTTTTTGAAAAGTTTGAAAATAATAGATAGTAATTCTTTTTTTAAAAAGATATTTATTTATTTATTTGACAGACAGAGATCACAAGGAGGCAGAGAGGCAGGCAGAGAGAGAGAGGGAAGCTGGCTCCCTGCTGAGCAGAGAGCCTGATGTGGGGCTTGATCCCAGGATCCTGGGATCATGACCTGAGCTGAAGGCAGAGGCTCTAACCCACTGTGCCACCCAGGTGCCCCTAGATAGTAATTCCTCTTTAAATGTTTGGTAGAATTCCCTTAGGGAGCCATCTGTCCCTGGACTTTTATTTTTGGGAGAATTTTGATTACTGATGCAATTTCATTGCTTGTTATCAGTCTGTTCAGGTTTTCTATTTCTTCCTGTTTCAGTTTTGATAGTTTATATGTTTCTAGGAATGCAGCCATTTCTTCCACATTGCCCAATTTTTTGGCATATAATTTTTCATAATATTCTCTTATAATTATTTATATTTCTGTGGGGTTGGTGTTATTTCTCTGGTCTCATTAGTGATTTTATTTATTTGGGTTCTTTCCCTTTTCTTTTTGATCAGTCTGGCTAGGGGTTTATCACTTTTACTAATTCTTTTCAAAGAACTAGCTCTGGTTTGATTGATCTGTTCTACTATTTTTTATTTATTTCTATATCATTTATTTCTGCTTTAATCTTTATTATTTTCCCCTTTCTGCTAACCTTAAGCTTCACTTGTTATTCTTTTTCTAGCTCCTTTAGGTGTAATGTTAGGTTATTTATCTGAGATTTTTATTGCTTCTTGAAGTAGGCCTATATTGCTACATACTTCCCTCTTAGACTGCTTTTGCTATATCCCAAAGGCTTTGGACTTTTGTTTTTTTCATTTTCATTTGTTTCCATGTATTTTTTTTCTTCTTAATTTCTTGGCTGACTCATTTGTCCTTAAGTAGGATATTCATTAACCTTCATGTATTTGTAGTCTTTTCAAATTTTTTTCTTGTGGTTAACTTCAAGTTTCATAGTGTTGTGGTCTGAAAATATGCATAGTATGATCTCAATCTTTTTGTACTTGTTGAGGCCTGAATTGTGAACTAGTATGTGACCTATTCTGGAGAATGTCCCATATGCACTTAAAAAGAATGCGTATTCTGTTGCCTTAGGATCAAATGCTCTGAGTATACCTGTTAAGTCCATCTGATTCAGTGTGTCATTAAAAGATGTTTAAATGGGGTGTTAAAGTTCCCTACTATTATTGTATTATTATCAATGAGCTCTTTCTTTCTTTGACAAACAGAGATCACAAGTAGGCAGAGTGCAGGCAGAGAGAGAGGTGGAAGAAGGCTCCCTGCTGAGCAGAGAGCCTGATGCGGGACTCGGGACTCAATCCCAGGACCCTGAGATCATGACCTGAGCTGAAGGCAGAGGCTTTAACCCACTGAGCCACCCAGGCACCCCTATCAATTAGTTCTTTTATGTTTGTTATTAATTGCTTTATATATTTGGGTGCTACCTTGTTGGGGGCATACATATTTATAGTTATTAGATCTTCTTTTTAGATAGACCCCTTTATTATGATATAGTGCCCTTCTTTATCTCTTGTTACAATCTTTGTTTTAAAATCTAGTTTGTGTGGGACGCCTGGGTGGCTCAGTTGGTTAAGCGGCTGCCTTCAGCTCAGGTCATGATCCCAGCGTCCTGGGATCGAGTCCCACATCCAGCTCCTTGCTCAGCAGGGAGCCTGCTTCCTCCTCTCTCTCTGCCTGCCACTCTGTCTGCCTGTGCTCACTCTTTCTAACAAATAAATAAATAAAATCTTTAAAAAATAAAAAAAAATAAAATCTAGTTTCTGTGATGTAAGTATTGCTACTCTGGCTTTCTTTTAATGTCTATTTGCATGGAAAAGTTTTCTCCATCTCCTCACTCTCAATCTGCAGGTGCCCTTAGGTCTAAAATGAGTATAAATTGATGAGTCCTATTTTTTTGTATTTTTTGTTTGTTTTATTCATTTTGATACTCTATGTATTTTGATTGGAGCATTTTGTCCATTTACATGCAGGGTGATTATTGATAGATATTAGTTTAGTACCACTATATTACCTGTAAAGCCATTGTTTCTGGAGATTTTCTCTGTTCCTGTCTAGTTATTGTGACTTTTGGTCTTTCTTTCCCACTCAGAGAGTCTCCTTTAATATTTCTTGCAGGGCTGGTGTAGTGGTTATAAACCTCTTCAGTTTTGTTTGTCTGGGAAACTCTTTCTCTCTCCTTCTATTCTGAATGATAGCCTTGCTGGATAAAGTATTCTTTTTTTTTTTTAAAGATTTTTATTTATTTATGTGACAGACAGAGATCACAAGCAGGCAGAGAGGCAGGCAGAGAGAGAGGAGGAAGCAGGCTGTCTGCCGAGCAGAGAGCCCGATGTGGGACTCGATCCCAGGACCCTGGGATCATGACCTGAGCCGAAGGCAGAGGCTTTAACACACTGAGCCACCCAGGTGCCCCCTGGATAAAGTATTCTTAGCTGCAGATTGTTCTCATTCAGCACATTGAATATATCATGCCACTCACTTCTGGCCTGTCAAGTTTCTGTGGAGAGTTCTGTGGCTAGGCTTACTGGTAGTCTTTCCTTGTAAGTTAGGGACTTCTTTTGTCTTGCTGCATTTAGGATTTTTTCTTTATCTCTATATTTTGAAAATTGAGCTACAATATGTCTTGGTGTTAGCCTGCTCTTGTTGATTTTGATGGGAGTTCTCTGTGCATCCTGGATTTGGAAGTCTGTTTCCTTCCCCAAATTAGGGAAGTTTCAGCCAAAATTTCCTCAAATAAACCTTCTGCCCCCTTTTTTTCCTCTTGTTCTTCTGTGACTCCTATGATATAAATGTAATTGTGTTTCATGTAGTCACTGAGTTCCCTAAATCTTCTTTTATGATCCAAAATTTGTCTTACCTTCTTTTGATTAACTACAATCTTTTCTTTCTTTCTTTCTCTCTCTCTCTCTCTCTCTTAGATTTTGTTTATTTGTCAGGGAGAGAGCACAAGCAGGGGGAGCAGCAGGCAGAAGGAGAAGCAGGCAGAGGGAGAAGTAGGCTCCCTACTGAGCAAGGAGCCTGATGCGGGACTCAATACCAGGACCCTGGCCAGGATCATGACCTAAGCAGAAGGCAGACACTTAACAACTGAGCCCCTCAGGCATGCCCAGCTTCATTATTTTCCACAATTTTATCTCCTGTATCACTTATTCATTCCTCTGCTTCTTCTATCTTTGTGGTCATTACACCCAGCTGGTTTTAAATCTCAGTTATTATACTTTTCATTTCAGTCTGATTGGTTTTTAGGTCTTTTATCTCTGTAGTAAGAGTATTCCTGATGTGTTCTATGATTTTTTTCAAATCCAGTTAGTATCTTTATGATTATTTCTTTAAATTCCGAATCAGGCATATTACTTATATCTATTTTGATTAGATCCCTGGCCATGACCTTTTCTTGTTCTTTCTTTTGGGGATGAATTCCTCTGTCTTGGCATATTGTCTAGATTTCTGTCTTCTCTGTGTTAGGAAAGCTTGTTATGTTTCTTGCTCCTGAGAGTAATGGTGTTATGAAGAAGAGGTCATATACTGTTCTGGGCCTGGTGCTTCAGAAAGTGTCTCTGGTGTGTGCTGTGTGCACTCTGCCACTATGTTATGGCTGCATTATGGTTGCTCTTTCCCTCAATTCAGTTCTCTGCAGAGTTTCTCCTTGCCTGTAGTGGGGAATATTTGGAGCTTGGCCAGAATGTGATGAGTTTTAACTGGGTGTGTTCTTGTCTGCTTGCTAAAAGAGACCTGGTGCTATTTCCACAAGATCTGAGGCTTTACAGAACTCTCTGTGGTGCTGTAGGGGTTTGCACTGGTCTTCTGAGGGACGGGTCTGTGCACTGGCTCTCAGTACACTTGTCCAAGAAAAGCGGTACCTGCAAAGTGCAGTGTGAGACTTGGTGTGAGCAGATTAGGCAGCCAGTTTTTGGCACTGTGCTGTTAGCTGAAGTTAGTTTATGTTGAGGAGTTGGGGAGGGAAATGGAGACAACCAGTTTCTTGGTCCCTAGAAAGGGGAGTTCATGCTTGCTGCTGTCAGGGAAGCCCTCCCAGAAGAACAAATAATTTCCCCTCATGTGCCCTAGGTGTTTTTCAGACTGCTGTTTTCACACTGCCTGTATCCAGATTGCTTGCTTACCTGGAGCAGCACAGTGTACATTGGGTTCTACCCTGGGCAGGGTGCCTGAGTTTTAAAACTCCAAACTTTAGTGACCTGTGTGTTGGGGATCTTGTTCTGGTCTTATGGGGTAGGGTCTTCTGCACTGAGATTGAAACAGATTTTACCCAGAAGAGGAAATGCACCAGAGTGCAGGAGTGTAGGGTTTGGAGCAAAGCACACTGAAGAGCCAAAGTCCAGGTTAGCTGCCCCCCGTGTTAGCCTATGCTGAGGGAAGAGAGAGATAAATGGTGCTTACTGGTTCCTTTGTTCTTGGAGAAGCAATGCTAACTCACTCAGATGTGTTCCAAGAAGGGTGAACTCTCTCTCCCACTGTGACTCAGGTGATCCTCACATCGTGCCTTCTGCCTTCTCTATAGGAACACTGTGGTGTCCTTGGGGCTCTATACCAGCCATATAGCAGACCTCTAAAACTCCAGTCTTGGGGTTGCTAATTGCAAAACTCATGAAAATCAGCCTCTCTCATTTTCCTAGTTAATGGCTTTGGGGGAAGTGTTTTCCTTTTGTGATCCTTTGTGTGCTCCTCTCACTGTCTCTTGCCTCTTTCTATGACAAGGACTCCTTCCCCTCCACATCACCCGTGACCCATTTTTCCCCCAAACCATATCTCTGCACCTCCTACCTTCCATGATGTGGACTCCTCTCTCTCTCTCTAGTTGTACAATTTGCTATGTCAGTCTTCAATTCGATTTCTAAGGTATTCAGAATGATTTGATATTTATAAGGGATGAGGCAAGCCTAGGGTCCTCCTATTACTCTGCCACCCTAGCTCCCAATTACACTTGCCCATTTTCTATGCAGGATGAAAAAGGGAGTGCTGAGAGGCACCAAAATGGATCCTTCCTTCCTACATTTTGTTACTGCAGACACATAGTATGAGTTAGCCTGCCAGACCAAAACCAGATAACAACACCAGAAAAAGAAAATTACAGGCTAATATCTCTGATGAATATAAATGCAAATCCTCAACAAAACATTAACAAACTGAATTCAATAATGCATTAAATGGCTCATACACCATAGTCAAGTGGAATTTATTCCAGAAATGCAAAGATGGTTCAACATCCACAAATCAATCAACATGATACACCACATTAACAAAACGAAGGATAAAAATCATATGATCATCTCCATAGATAAAGAAAAAAGTTTGACAAAATTCAAAATTCATTTATGATAAAAATATTCAATGAAATAGATGTGGGGTAATGTACCTCAATATAATAAAGACCATATATGATCAGCCCACAGGTACCATACACAATGGCGAAAAGCTGAAAGCTTTTTCTCTAAGGTCAGGAACAGGACTAGGATGGCCCATTCTTGCACTTTTATTTACCATAGTATTGAAAAGCCTAACCAGATAAATTAGGCAAGAAAAAGAAATGAAAGGTATCCAAATCAGAAAGGAAGAAGTAAAACTGCCACTCCTTGCAGATGACATGATTTTATACACAGAAACTCCTAAAGACTAGATGAAAAAATTGTCAGAACTAATAAACAAATTCAGTACAATGGCATGATACAAAATAAACATATAAAAATCTGCTGTTTCTATACACTAATAATGAGCTATGTATCAGAAAGAGAAATTAAGAAAACAATCTTAATTGCACCAAAAAGAATAAAATGCCCAAGAATAAATTTAACCAAGAAAATTAAAGACCCATACACTGAAAATTATGACATTGATAAAAGAAACTGAAGAAGACACAAATAAATAGAAGATATTCCATGTTCATGGATTGGAAGAATTAATATTGTTAAAATATTTATATTAATCAAAACAACCCACAGTTTCATTACAATCCCTATCAAAATTCCAATGGTGTTTTCCACAGAACTAGAGCAATCTTATTACTGAAATGAAACTAGAAAAGACCTCAAATAGCCAAAGCAATCCTGAGAAAGAACAAAACTGGAGGTGTCATGATACCTGTTTTTTCTTTTAACTATTTGACAAAACTGTAGCAATGAAAACTGTATAATATTGGCATTAAAAACAGACACACAGATCAATGGAACAGAATAGAGAGCCCAGAAATTATATACCTACATATTATTATTGTATATGTAGAGAGATTCAATTAATTTACAACAAAGGATCCAAGAATGTACAAAGTGGAACGTGCAGGGTACCTGGATGGCTCAGTCAGTTGGCTCAGATCATGATCCCAGGGTCCTGGGATTGAGTCCTGCATGGGGCTCCCTGCTCAGCAGGGACTCTGCTTCTCCCTCTCCTACTCTCTCTCTCTCTCTCTGTCAAATAAATAAATAAAATCTTTTTAAAAAATCAAAGTGGAAAGGGCAGTTTCTTCAATAAATGATGTTGGGAAAACTGAACATCCACATGCAAAATAATAAAACTAGGCTATCTTATACTATACACAAAAATTAACTCAAAATGGGCTAAAGACTTGAATCTAAGACCAGAAGCCATAAAACTTTTAGAAGAAAACAAAGACAGTAGATTCCTTGACAGTGGTCTCAGAGATGAGTCTTTGGACCTGACTTTAACAACAAAGGCAACAAAAGCACAGAAAAAAAGCAAAAGACTGAAAAAAGGCAAAGACCGAACGATATAGGTCCACTTACATCTTGATTTTTTCTTTTTTAAAAATTTTTAAAATTTTTTTATAACCATATAATGTATTATTAGCCCCAGGGGTACAGGTCTGTGAATCGCCAGGTTTACACACTTCACAGCACTCACCATAGCACATACCCTCCCCAATGTCCATAACCCCACCATCTTCTCCCGACACCCCTCCACCCAGCAACCCTCAGTTTGTTTTGTGAGATTAAGAGTCTCTTATGGTTTGTCTCCCTCCCAATCCCATCTTGTTTCATTTATCCTTTTCCTACCCCCCAAGCCCCCCACATTGCATCTCCACTTCCTCATATCAGGGAGATCATATGATAGTTGTCTTTCTCCGATTGGCTTATTTTGCTACATCTTGATTTTTTCAATAAGTACAGTACAATACTGTAGATGCATTTTCTCTTATTATGTTCTTAATATTTTCTTTTCTCTAGTTTTATTGTAAGAATACAGTATATATGTACTATATGTACAAACATACAAAATAAGTATTATAGCTGTTTATGTTATCAGTAAGAATTCCAGCCAACAGTGGAGTATTAGTAGTTATGTTTTTGGGGAGCCAAAAGTTATACATGATTTTCTAGTGTGTAGAAATAAGTGAAATAAGTGTCCCAACCTCCACATTATTCAAGGGTCAGCTGTGAACAAGTGTAGCTATATCAGACTAAAAATCTGCACAGAAAAAGAAACCATCTATAAAATGAAAAGGCAACCTACTGATTGGGAAAAGTTACTTGCAAGTAATATATCTGATAAAGAGCTAATGTCCAAAGTGTATAAGGAACTCATACAACTCAATAGCAAAAACCCCTGAACAACCCTAAACAATTAAAAATTGAGCAGAGGATCTGAAGAGACATTTTTCTTTCTTTTTTTAAAAAATATTTTATTTATTTATTTCACAGACAGAGATCACAAGTCTGACAGAGATTACAAGTAGGCAGAGGCAGGCAGAGAGAGAGGGGGAACCAGGCTCCCCGCTGAGCAGAGAGCCCGATGTGGGGCTCGATCCCAGAACCCTGGGATCATGACCTGAGCTGAAGGCAGAGGCTTTAACCCACTGAGCCACCCAGGTGCCCCTGAAGAGACATTTTTCTAAAGAAGACACAAAAATTACAAACATGCACATAAAAAGATGCAAACATCACTAATTATCAGGGAAATGTAAATCAAATCCACAGTGAGATATTACTTTATACCTATTAAAATGTCGGTATCAAAAAGATAAGAAATAACAAGTGTTGGTGAGGATGTGGAGAAAAGGGAACCCCTGTGCACTGTTGATGGAAATGTAAATTGATGGAAATGTAAATTGATGGAGCCACCATGGCAAATAAAAAATTAGAAGTAGATCTGCATATGATTCAGCAATTCCACTTCTGAGTATTTATCCAAAGAAAATGAAAACACTAATTCAAAAAGATGTATGAACACCTATGATCACTGCAGCATCATCTACAATAGCCAAGATATGGACACAACCTAATTGTTCATTGATGAATGATTGGATAAATATGTGGAATATGAACAATGGAATACTACTTAGCCATAGAAAATGACAGCTTGCCATTTGGAACAACATGGATGAACCTAGAGGCTATTATGTTAAGTAAAATAAGTCAAACAGGGAAAGAAAAATACCATATGATCTCACTTACATATATAATCTGAAAAACAAATGATAAATGAAAATAAAACTCCTAAATACAGAGAACAGAATGGTGATTGGCAAAGGGGACCCTGGGGGTTAGGGAGTATGTGAAATGGGTGAGGAGCGTCAAGAGATACAAACTTCCATTTATAGAATAAATAAGTCATAGGGATGTAATATACAGTATGGTGAGTGTAGTCAATAATATTGTATGGCACATTTGAAAGTTCCCAGAAGAGTAAATTTTAAAAGTTCTCATCACAAGAAAAAATTCTGTGACTTTGTATGATGATGATGGATGGCAGCTAGGCTTATTTTGATGATCACTTTGTAGCATAAACAGATATAGAATCATTATATTGTACACCCGAAATCAACATAATGTTATATGTCAATTGTACCTCAAAAAAAAAAAAAATTAGCCCTGACAGGCTGATGTCTCTCCTTCTTCCATGGTGGTCCCTTGGCTCAAGGAATTGAAGGACACAGGTGATAGTCACAGCTTAAGCTTAAAGGGAATTTTGCTATGTCTCCTGCAGAGGTGTTCTCCCTTTGGCAAGCTTGAGTTGCAGAGCCCGGAGTTTCAAGGACAGGAAGCACAAATTTCCCATGTGGGTCACTGGATGTGATGATGAGTGATGTCACCAGGCCATGTATTCTTCCTCTGGGGGGCACATATCCATATAAAGTTTTTGGTTAAAAATGGGTACTGCTTTGAAATTATCTGAAATTATTACTATCAAGCTTTGGTATCCAATTTGCCATTAATCCCAGGCTCTATTCCTAGCCGAATGTAATCATTAGGCAGGGTTCGCTTTCAACCTATCAGGTGGCCTGAGGACTTTTCTCACTTATGTGCACTGTCCGCACTCTGCTGAATACTGAGGGAGACCCTCTGCAGGGCTCCAGGAGTGCCCTTCCTGTACAGCTCAATGACCTGCAAACAAGGAGGTCTCTCTAGAGTCTCAGGCCAGGCTTTCCAATTTAGGAAGCCTGCTGGGTTTCACCTTGTATCATGTCTCAGAAACTATCCCAAGGCTTTACTTGGGGCAGTCATAGGGGTTACCTGTCTGTTTCCAGTCCTGAGGATCTCTCCTTTCCTACCTGAGGTCCACTGTCTTAAAATAATTTTTCATGTATATTGTCCAGTTTTCATTTGTTTAGAGTTTTGCAAACTTCCAGTGTATGTGGAATTTAACTGGGGTTTTGTAAACCTAAAGTTTCCCTCCAGTTTATCTACCACTCCTTTCCCTTTGGGACCTCAGTCTGGAATTTCCTGGCTTGCAAAGCAAAGGCTCACAGGTTAAAGTAATAGCAGGACAATTAAAAAAAAAATATATATATATATATTGCTTAACAACATCGCCTCTCATCCTGCCAAAATGATGACTCATACAATTTCTTTCACCTTGATTAAGTTTTATTCTTACCTGAGAATAGACGCAGAAGATTCATTGGTTTCTACACCCTATTTATTCTTGGTTTTATTTTGTGGGGGAAATTGCATGACCACAAGCTGAGAAGCAAAGTCATCCAATTTCAGGAACTTCAAAAGTACCTAAGGAGAGTCCATTGGGCCCCCTGAAGCTCTCTCTCAGTGAGTAAGATCCATTTCTGCTTGCTGCTATGGAGAGAGTTTATTTTCTGTTTGTGTGTCTGGGTCTCTAAAGTCCAGCATCAGTCTCTGTAGGGTTGCAGGCATTTTCCTACATGCCTCACTGGTACAGGGGAGAGAGGAAAAACTGGCCTGGCTCCTGGAGAGGCCCCCATAAACCCTGTTCTCTGTGGGCACCACAGAGAAAACAGAGGCTAGAACTCTGCATTTGGGCTCCTTACAGTATCTCTGGCTGTTCATAACCTGATCTGTGGTGTTGAACTGACATAGAAATGAAAGTCCCAGCTTCTTTAAATTAACACTACAGGAGAATGGGTGCTTTAAGTGGACTTCATTGAGGTGCACTGAAGATTCATTTTGGTTGATCTCCAAATAGCTAAGGGCAAAAACTCAACATTCAGCTCAAACAGGCAGAAGCCAATTATCACTATCATAGTAAGAGCTTATGGGAGATGAGAAAGAACCTGACATTTTACTAAAAATCGAAAAATTTTAAGTTCCACTGAAAGTAAAAACATGCATTTATTATGTAGCCTCAAACACAGCCATATTAAAATTCTTGGTATTTGGTAAAATAAGTATATAGAGCTTGTACAGTTACAATTTTACATAACAATTTAGTTTTTGATAGTTTGTTTAGATACATCCTGAGTTCTGTTAAGCATAAGCATACCTTTTCAAATCTGTTACTCTCCATATACAATTTGCCTGTACACAGTTAAGCTGAGGGACCCATATGCTTTCGTAGGGGGTATGAACTGGACAGTTGCTGAAGTTCTGAATTTCCCCATGGTGTTTCCATCTTGCACTTTGATGATACCCACAAAATGCTTAAGGGTACTGAAGCTTAGGAGATAAAGGCCAGAGTGTATTCACTTAGCTGCTGAATCAAACTCATGCATAACAACAATGCTTAAAACCTTCTTTAAATTACCATTTCAAGATCTGCACCAACACAGACTGTTCTTACTTTGGGAACAGAGAAGAGAAAGATACTTGTTGAGTATATTTCTTTTTCTTTGTGGTGTTCTACTGAAGAAAAATACTAAAGTAGTTTGTCTTCTCTCCTGAATGATGGCAATTTCAGGAAATCCTGGAACAAACAGTTTCCAGTTCGGTGAATCCAGGTGATTTTTTTTTTTTTTTAATTGTGTTGGGAGTTGGCTTAGGCCATGCATAGTGGAAGCTGAATGGGTCGATATGGAAAACACCTCTGTGTACTCTGATCTAGGTCTTATATATACTAGCTCTACTAGGCATTTACAAACACATTTTGGCTGTATTTCATTTCAAAAAGGAATTTTATTTGTGTCTTTAAATTATACTTAGTACAGTTTAGAAGTTTCTTACAAAACTAAACATACTCTCACATGATACATAGCAATCACATTCCCTTGTATTTGCCCAAAGGAGCTAAAAACTCATGTCCACACCAATATCTGCAGATGTGTGAAACAGCTTTATTTACAGCTGCCAAAACTTGAAAGCAACCAAGATGTCCTTTAGTCAGTGAACAGAGAAATAAAACTATGGTACATCTAGACGGCGGAATATTATTCAGTGCTAAAAAGAAATGAGCTATTTAACCAGGAGTAGATGTGGAGGAAATTTAAATGTATATCACTGAAAGAAGCCAACCTGAAAAGTCTACATACTATGATTCCAACTAAATGGCATTTTGGAAAGGCAAAGCTATGGAGATGATAAGAGGATCAGTGGTTGCCAGGGATTAGAAGGGAGGAAGGAAGGATGAATAGGTGAAATACGGAGGATTTTCAGGGCAATGAAACTATTTTATATGATACTATGATGATGGGTTTACGTCATTACACATGGCGGTCCAAACTTGTAAGATGTACAACACCAAGAGTGAGTCCCAATATAAACTGTGGACTTCGGGTGATTAGTGTGGATTATGAGTGTCAATGTAGGTCCATCAGCTGTAATAAATGTACCACTTGGATGGAGGAGATGTTCATAACAGGGGAGGATATGCATGGGTGGGGCAGAGGGATGTGGGAAATCTCTGTACTTTTTACTCAGTTTTCCTGTGAACCTAAAACTGCTCTAAAAAATAAAGTCTATTTGAAAAAAAATACTTAATAGTGAAATGAAGCATAGTCTTACTGTCAAACCCTAATCAAAACTCCCCTTTCAATAATCTGGTTAAACTATAGAATGCTAACATAAGTTATTTTATAGAAATACTTGAATGGGGGAAAAAAATCAAATAATATTCCTAAATAACATTTTAAAGGGAGACAAGTTGATCAGCCTCTATAGGTCAGTGTTTGCTACACTGTCATCCTGTTCCCCCACTGGGCTGTGGTTAGACCATGGCATTGAGTTTGTTACTTTTGTGTTGTGTCAATACTGTTGGAATTCTACAAGTCATCTTCCTCACAGACCAAAGAGGCTGTCATGTTCTGTTAAGAGCAGGATTCCCACAGAGCCCCAAATGACTAGTGTATTAGTTTTCTTGGGCTGCCCTTACAAAGTACAATAGACCAGGTGGCTTCAGCAACAGAAACTTATTTTCTCACAATTATGGAAGGTGGAAGTCCAAAATCAGGGTTAGTTTCTCCTGAGGCCTTTCTCCTCAGCTTGTAAATGGCCATCTTCTCCCTGTGTCTTCAGTTGATGCACATGCATCATACCTATCTCCTTCCTGGAAATGAAAGACAAAAGTCTCTTAAGATGAACTTTATACAATATTTCTTCTAGTTGGATGTCTGTCCAGGAAAAATTGTGTAACTATAAAGATGAGTGTCAAGATGAGATAAATGTCTGATATGAAAAAGAAGGTAGAATTCCAGAAGGCAGCTTAATTCTGGAACTGAGATAATGTCACCTCTTTCTTCATATGTGAATTCATCTTTCAGAGAGTTATCTGATACTTTTCCAATAAAGGTAGATGGAATATCACCTTCCCCCCAAAAAAACACATTATACGGATCTTCCTCCAAATTAGTTTCAATATTTCAAATCAGTATCAATATTATGAACTATGGCTGCTTTGTATCCTGCTCTCTGTGTATTTAAAATCTTAGTATTAAAATTACTGTCAATAGAACTGAGCAGAGAACTGAGCTGAGCTTGGAGCATCTTTTTTTTTTTTAAAGATTTTTATTTATTTATTTGTGTGAGAGAGAGAGATAGCCAGCACAGGCAGACAGAGCAGCAGGCAGAGGCAGAGGGAGAAGCAGGATCCCTGCCAAGCAAGGAGCCCGATGTGGGACTCGATCCCAGGACGCTGGAATTATGACCTGAGCTGAAGGCAGTTGCTTAACCAACTGAGCCACCCAGGCGTCCCAGCTTGGAGCGTCTTGAAGAAGGGAAATAAGGAAGTCCTCACTAAATAAACAAGAAAGTAAGGAAATAGGAAGGGAGAGAGATGGAGGGAGAGAGAGAGAAATAGAAATGGTGGGGGAGGAGGTGGAGAGAAAAAGAAAAATAGTAAAGAAAGAAGAAAGGGAGGAAGGGAGGAAGGATGGGGGAATGTCAAAGGGACACAGGAGCCAACTGAAAGAACTCCCAATGGCCAAAGCTAGAAAATATTGAACAAAAGAAATGATAACAGTAATGGATTATAACCTAAAGAATAAAATAACTATCCATTAATCCATACTGACATAAATGATTGAATAAATAAATGGGCAAGAAGGGAGGGGCGCCTGGGTGGCTCAGTGGGTTAAGCCTCTGCCTTCGGCTCAGGTCATGATCTCAGGATCCTGGGATTGAGCCCCGAATCAGGCTCTTTGCTCAGCAGGGAGTCTGCTCCTCCCTCCCCCTCTGCCTGCCTCTCTGCCTATTTGTGATCTCTCTCTCTCTGTCACATAAATAAATAGAATCTTTAAAAAAAAAAAAAGGGAAAATCGTCTTTAAAGAGAATAATACCAAATTATATATGTGGATTCTCCCCTCTCCAGGAATGGAGCTTAATTCCCATATACTCTTGATTGTGGGCTTAGTGACTCACTTCTAAAAAATTGAGTATGGAAAAGGAAAAATTAGTAACTTGACAGCAGAGAAACCTGGCAGGCATGACCTTAATTAAATGACCAAGGTTAACACCTTCCGTGATAGATTATGTTGATGTATATTCTTTGACATGAAATGATGAGAAGGGCCCTTTATCTCAGTGGCATTCTTGCCAAACCCATAACCCTAGTCTAATAATGAGAAAACACCAGACAAACCCAACTTGAGGGACTTCTACAATAAACCTGAACTTTCAAGGTCATGAAAAACTGTCACAGACCAGACAAGACTAAAGAGGCATGTGATGTAATGACCTCTGGGTGTTATATGCAACTGATGAATTATTGAAATCTACATCTGAAACTAGTGTTGTACTAATACATGCTGGCTAATTGAATTTAAATTTAAAAAATTAAATAGATTGAATTGCCTTTAAAAAATAAAAAAGAGTTATGGTGACTAAATTCAAATCAGAATCCTGGATCAGATCCTGAGACAGAGGAGGGACCTTAATGGGAAAATGACTAAAATTCACACAGTGTCTGTAGTTCAATAGCTTTGTACTAGTGTTAATTTCTTAGTTTTGACAAATGTACCATGGTTATGCAAGATGTTAATGTTAGAGGAACCTGGGTGAAGGGTTTAAAGAACTTGGAACTATCTTTGCAACTTTTCTGTAAAGTGAAAATTTACTCCAAAATAAAAATTTAATTAAAAAATCACACATGAACAGATCTTCAACATCACTAATCATCAGGGAAATGCAAATCAGAACCACAATGAAATATCACCTCACACCTGTCAGAATGGCTAGTATCAAAAAGACAAGAAATAAAAAGTGCCGGCAAGAATGTGGAGAAAAGAGAAAACTCATGCACTGTTGGCAGGGATGTAGATTGGTGCAGCCACTGTGAAAGACAGGATGACGGTTTCTCAAAAAAATTAGAAATAGGTCACCATAGAATCCAGCAATTCCATTTCTGGGTATTTAGCCAAATAAAATGAAAACACTAACTTGAGAAAATATCTGTACCCCCCATGTTGACTGCAGCGTTGTTTATAATAGCCCAGATATGGAAACAACCTATGTGTCCATCAATGGATGAAAGGATAAAGTAGGGGCACCTGGGTGGCTCAGTGGGTTAAGCCTCTGCCTTTGACTCAGTCATGATCTCAGGGTCCTGGGCTCAGCAGGGAGTCTGCTTCCCTCCCCCCAACCGCCTGCCTCTCTGCCTACTTGTGATCTCTCTGTGTCAAATAAATAAATAAAATCTTAAAAAAAAAAAAAAGAAAGGATAAAGTAGATGTGATACACACACACACACGCACACTGAAATGTTATTCAGCCATAAAAGAATGAAATCTTGCCATTGCTACAATATGGGTGGACCATAAGGGTATCATGCTAAGTGAAATAAATCAGACAGAGAAAGATAAATACCATATGATCTCACTTACATGTGGAATTAAAAAACAAAACAACAAGCCCATAGTCATGGAGAATAGATTAGTGGTTGCAGAGGCTGGGAGAAATAGGTGAAGGGACTCCAAGGGTACAAACTTGCCATTTGAAAATAAGTGTCATGAGGATTTAATGTACAGCAGGGACACCATAGTTATTAATACTGTATGGCATATTTGAAAGTTGCTAGAGCAAATCTTAAAGGTTCTTATCATAAGAAAAATATAAATATTAAATATATACGGCGGCAGATGCTAACGACTTACTGTGGTGATCATTTGCAATAAATATAAGTATTGAATTGTTGAATGTTGTATATCTAAAACCACTATATGTTATAACTCAATTTTAAAATGATCTAGGGAAAGATAAATGATAATCAATTTTCTAATTAACTCAGTGAATATCCTAGTGTTTTTTCACTGGTGAAGTTACTGTGAGTTGATAGACATTCTCTGGGTCTGAGCTAATCTCTGGTTCACACCTTCAGCCTAAATCTATAAGTAAAACTTGCTTAGGGTCATCAGATGTCTGAGGTACATTTTCAAAACTACAGTAGATATGTCAAACTATCTCCATCTGGGGCAATAGGTTTGAGAATGCAGAACCATCCTGATGGCCTGTATCTGAGGGAGCACTAGCATTAGCATCTCCAGAGGGACAGCCCCAGAACGCAAACAAGGCTGTTCTGCCATATTGGTGTAGGAGGAGTCTCTGCCAGGACTTCAGGATAAATGTCCACACTGGTCCCCACTGGTCCTCAAGACCAAGCCTACAAAGGAATATTATTATATTTTTGTTATTGAAAGCTTTGAATTCAAATTCTAAAAGTATAACACTCCAGTGCAGGAATAATAATATTGCCTCACGCTAAGCAACTACTTTTCTTCCTCTTATTGCTATATGGCACATTTGCAAGGTCCAATAGGTGCTGGCTTTTTTTTTTTTTTTAAGATTTTATTTATTTATTTGACAGAGATCACAAGCAGGCAGAGAGAGAGAGAGAGAGGAAGGGAAGCAGGCTCCCTGCCGAGCAGAGAGCCCGATGCGGGGCTCGATCCCAGGACCCTGGGATCATGACCTGAGCCGAAGGCAGCGGCTTTAACCCACTGAGCCACCCAGGTGCCCCTAGGTGCTGGCTTTTAATGGCACATCAAAAAAATATAACTAATCCTTTTATGATGAGCCCTTACACACATTTTCCCATTTGGAGCCAATGTTGTGGCTGGGTCGGCCCTTGTGGTTCCCACGATTGCAAGATGTACCTCATCAACAGCAACGAGAAAACCGAAAAAACAAGGTACTCCAGAAGGCACCTGCTGAGCCCTACAGGACCCTCCAAAGGGTCCACACCTGTGCCTCAGGAAAGAGGTAGCCTATGAGATGCCGGCTGGCCAGAAAGCCAGGCACCGTCAGCTTGGACTAGCAGCAACAAACCAAGGAAAAGCAAATTATGTCATGGAAAATTCTAAAATACGTGATAGCCATTTCCTTTCAGTATAGTTTGCTACAATAACTCCATGTGCTTAGGAAAAGGACATGGCCGAGGGCTCTTTAAGGACAACAGATCACAGGCCTTCCTTGTGAAGCCCTTTACCACTTCAGTGCTTATAGTAGGGCCTCCTGGCCAATGTAAAGCCTCACGGGAAGGAGCAGTTCATTGCTCCTGGGCTCTGTGAGGAGACGGCCATGGCAGGAGTCCAGGTGGGTGCACAAAGCCACGGTCCCTGTCAGGGCAGGGCATGGCCGTCCGTCCATCCTGCAGAGCTCCATGTTTTGGCTGTACACCTGTTGAGATGCATCTTCCTTCAGGCCTGATCCACAGAACTCTGCAAGGATGGCTCTCAGGAAACCCTCTTCTGGAACGGAGGTACTTCTTTTTTTAAAATTTTTTAATTTTTAAAATTTTCTTAAATTTTTATTTAAACATATAATGTAACCCCACCACCCTCTCCCAACACCCCGCCCCCCACCCCCCTCAGTTTGTTTTATGACATTAAAAGTCTCTTTTGGTTTGTCTCCCTCCCGATCCCATCTTCTTTCATTTATTCTTTTCCTACCCCCTTAACTCCCACCCCCGTTGCATCTCCACTTCCTCACATCAGGGAGATCATATGATAGTTGTCTTTAACGGAGGTATTTCTTTTTTTTTTTTAAGATTTTATTTATTTATTTGACACAGAGATGTCAGAGAGAGGCAGAGCAACAGGCAGAGGCAGAGGAGGAAGCAGGCTCCCTGCTGACAGCCCAATGCGGGGCTCTATCCCAGGACTCTGAGATCATGACCTGAGCCGAAGGCAGAGGCTTTAACCCACTGAGCCACCCAGGCCCCCCCACATATCTTGTTTTAAGAAATACCTCCGGTAGGGGCACCTGGGTGTCTCAGTGGGTTAAAGCCTCTGCCTTCGGCTCAGGTTATGATCCCAGGTACTGGGAAAGAGCCCCCCATTGGGCTCTCTGCTCAGCCAGAAGCCTGCTTCCTCCTCTCTCTCTCTGCCTGCCTCTGCCTGCTTGTGATCTCTGTCTGTTAAATAAATAAAAAATAAAAATCTTTAAAAACAAAACAGAAAGATATGTGTTCCCCTAAGTGGCTGTACCACCAGCTCAGAGGCCAAGGGCATCTTAGCAGAAAATAGGTTAGTATTTTAATTAGCCCATTTTCTAGAAGTAACTGGGTACCAAGGGGTCCTAGCTTGAGACAATCTAAAAAGCCCTTATCTCTACCTGCAGACAGCATTCTCCAGGGACCATATTCATACAGCTTTTATTTTAAAATTTCAGTTTCTCTAGATCACAAACGATAGGGAATTGTCTTAAAGTACTCTTATGAAATCTGTTGTTTTGAATTTGATGAGTAAATGCAAAATGTGTTTCGGGCACCCCATTTCCTCTATCATGTTCTTTTTTTTTAAGATTTTATTTATTTGAGAGAGCGAGGGAGAGCACAGAGAGAAGGAGAGGAGATTCCCCTCTGAGTGGAGAGCTTCACGTGCGCCTCAATCCCAGGATCCTGGGATCATGACTGAAGATGAAAGCAGACGCTTGACCCTGCAGTCATGGCTTCTTAAGACTGGGCCTGTTTTTTTTTTTTTTTTTTTTCCTGGTGGCAGTATAATTTTAAAATATTATCATTTCAACATGTAACCAATATAACAACTTGTTAAAATGTTCTAGCTTTTTTTCTTACTGAGTCTTTGAAATCTGGTGTTTATTTCTCACTTCCTATAAATCTAAAATTATTTTGACTAGCCAGCTCTCTGGTGTTCACCACTTGTAGGAGACCACATAGTTCTAGATGTAATTCTCAAATGTGCCTTATTTGCTTCCTCATCCTCCAGCCTGTCTTTCAACTTACTAGAGACTTACCTGGCCACCGTGAGCAGTGGAGTGGGTGGCAGAATTCCTTATTCCTCACCTGATTTTCCTGCACTGCTGAGTCCCTCTGATGGATTAAGGAACCTGGGTGTACTAGTGAAGCTCTTAGAGTTTAGATTCTTGGTTCAGCTTTTCCAACCCCAATTTTTGTGCTATTTCCTCATCTCTGTTCTCAAACCAAGCGTTGTCACCTGCGCTCAACTCTTCAACATCCTTGCATCCAACATCCCAGCAAATAAAGACCGATCCACACTAAGCCCTGTGGCTTGTCCAGCCGTTCTCCTTGGAACTAGAGGCTTGAGTGGGCACTCAATCAACCTTCCAAGTTACTCCAGGTGACTTTCACCAATGGTTTAACCAAAGGTTGGTTTGGCCTATGCAATCTGTTTTCTTGCAGCTTGCTCCTCAGTTGCCGAGCTATGGTGAAACATTTTGGTTTTAGTATAGCAGCACCCCACTTCAAAGTAGGAATTTCTGACAAGGGATAATACTAGCTGCCCTACCAGTCCCCTCACCCAGAAATTTCCACGGTTTAACAGATTGAAGTTCATTTCTTCTTTGTATAACAATCCAGCTTGGTGGCAAGGAGGCTCCTTTGTTTTGTGGATCCAAGATCCCCTAGGGCCTTATAAATCCTCTGCCTTCAGCCACTGTGGGGAGGGAGAGGGAAGGAAGTATAGGGAGAGTATGGATACTTCAAAGCCTTGACCTGAAATTGCACACATTGCTCACATTTCATTGATTGGAATGTCATCCCCTGGCCACAGAAACAGCAAGGGAAGCTGGATTGGTTAATCTTGGTGCCCAGGAAGGAAAAGGAGCATGGATTTTATTGAGTAGCTACTATCCTTACCATAGTGTTTATGAGTGAGATTGGCTTTTAACTTTCCTTTTCATACATTTCTTGTCTGGTGTTTGACATTCAAGGTTGGGTTATGCAGTCCTAAAAGGGTTTCCTTGGGACATTTGGGTAAGACTGAAATTCACCCATTTTTTTTAAATGAGTGGTTGATTTTTCCACTGAAGCTGTCTGACTGCTTCCTTGTAGAATGATTTTTAACTATTGATTCAGTTAAGTGGTTATGGAATCAGGTTTTCTATTTTTTATCAATTTTGATAGGCTCCACTTTTTAAAGAAACTGATACATTTCAATTTTTCAAATTTAATAAATAGGCTCACAATATACATTCCATATCCTTTATTTCCACAGCATTGGGAGGTGTTTCCTTTTTCATTCCTAGTATTTACCTCAGAATGGAGATGAGGATGTTCTCTAGCAAAACAAGGCTATAAACCAGGAAAGGGGAAAACATTGAATTGTTGGACTCCAACCCTAATGGGCAGGGCAGGAATGTTCTGGGGGATAACTGTGTGGTGGACTTCGAATGTCTCAGCCCACAAAGAGGACCAGAGGTCCTCTTGGGGGGGGGCGGTTAGTCCACTAAATGGAGAGTAAATTGAAAGATGGGGGGGGGAAGGCAGATCACTCAAGAAAACAAAATGAGCAAATGTAAGGGATTATAAAGGATAAAACTGCACAAGAAACGTATAAGCCAACATAAAACATGACAAAATTATAAGGAATTAATGGGGTGTAAAAATAGAGCATCTTATTTTTCCTCAATGCTAGAGATACTTTCAAGTGGTCTGATACCATAAAATTGAATCCACAGAGGAATCGATGTAATTCTATTACACTATGCAGCCCAGCATGGGGAAAAATTTGTATAACCATAGTAATAAATTGTTTTTATGGATTTCAACTTTTAGAGTGTACATAGGGATGGGGAAACAGTTGAAGGACAGAAGTAAAGTTCAATAAGCCTTGAAACAATATTCTAAAAAGTGAAAGCTATAACTATCATTATAAAATGCATCTTTGTCCATATGTCCCATTATTTCATTAGGATAAATCCTCGGGTCTGGGGTGGCTGCAAATATGCGGGCACACTTAGAATTAATAAAGTGTTAAATCACCCTCCAGAAAAGTGTTACCAGTTGATGCTCTCCAGTGTGACTCCCTGCTCCTATTTGCTTCAGTTCTAGGAAATTCCCAGAGCTGCTGGCTTGTTAATAGTACCTTTTCCTGTTTTCCAGTGCTGCTACAGATAGATCACCTTCTGTTACTAGTTATTGGAATATTTCACAGGATTTTTGCATTAGGCAAGTGGTTGAGAGTGTGTCTTCAAATTGCCATCTTGAAAGCAGGAGGCCCCTGCTAGCTTTTTAAAATGTAAATTGTTTTTTTCTTCCCGATTATAAAAGTAATGCTTGCTCATTTTAAAAGCAGTGTGAAGCAAAGAGAAACACCTGAGCTTTTTGAAAAGGCCTAGAGATCTGAGCACAGTGGCCAGAGCAGTCTGTTCTATGGGCAGGGGGTGAGGAGCCTTTTTGGTATCTCATCTGCCGGGACTGGGGAAATGGGAAAGAGACCACTTCTTTCTCTTTTGTTTGCCAAAAATATTGAGAAACCAAGATGATCCAGTTTTGCCTGGCAATTTTCCCAACCGAAACAGCAAGATTTTATTTTGGTTATTTTCCTGTGATCACTGGTACTCCTACAATTTCACTTTCCCCAACATCTTTCTTTGGCCTCACTGTGTTCCTGAACAACCGGTACCCCAGGACCCGCTGATCATGCCCATTTTTTCATGCAGGGAGATCATTCATGCAGGGAGTTCTTTTAGAACTGCTAATGACTTAAAAATCTATGAGGGACACCTGGGTGGCTCAGTTAAGCGTTTAACTCTTGGTTTCGGCTGGAGTGATGATGTGGGGGAGAGGAGGGCATCATGAAAGTGAGCTCTGCATGGGGCTCTGCACTGGGCCAGGTGTAGCCTTAGGATTCTCTTCCTTCCCTCTCCCTCTTCTCTGTCTCTCTCAAAAAAAATATGTGAGACATAATGTTACAGCAGTCTATGCCACTTGATGGGCATCCCCATGGGGAGAAAAGGAACTCTACAGAGCCATTTAGATCCAGGGTTTTGACTGCTAAAAACCGGATATCATCAGGCACACACACACCTTGGAAGTCGGGTGGAACTTGACCCGAAATCCTTTCTGTAGCCTGGGACATTGAGCTCCTTTAAACTTGCTGTTTTTGTTTTCTTGTGCGTTGCTTCTTGCATTCTTACTTCACATCAAAGACCCTGATTTTCAGGCATCTGATTAATTTGGTAACTGAAATTTCACAGGGAGGGACCATTTCCATGCATCACTCACCTCCCACCGCTCTCTTGTCTCCCCTCCAACCCACCCACATGCTTGACCACCCACATGCAGGGTGACCTCTCCAGGCTCCCAGTGGTTCTCATCACACCAAATTGCCTCTCCCCAGCCCACTGAGATCCCAGGGAATTAAAAAGTCTTCAACTTGTTTTGTCACTTTATTACTGGAAAAGGATGCTCTTACATGATGGTTGGTTTTATATGTCCTCTTGGGTGGGTTGTTGCACCCAATTTAATCAATCATGAATGTAGGTGTCACTGTGAAGATATTTTGTAGATGTGGTTAACATCTATACTTGGTTGACTTTAAAGGAGACCCTCCATATGGGTGGGCCACATCCAATCAGTTGGAGGCTTTAAGACCCAAAATCAAGGTCTTTCCTGAGAGGAAATTCTGCCTCAAGACTGCAATATTAACTCCTACTGGAGTTAACAGCCTGCCCTATAGATTTTGGACTTGCCACGATCATGCGGTCCAATTCCTTAAAAATCTCTATACAAACACACATACATATACACCTATGAATATCTCCTGTATATATGTGTATCTCCTGTGTATCTCCTATCTATTATTTCCTATTGGTTCTCTATATAGCCTTTTGATTTGGTTTCTCTGAAGAACCTTGACAGATATACCCTGTGTATTTGTTAACTTACATAAATGAGGCATGGTTTAATATAGAAAATTACAAATCAAAAGAAAAATCTTACCAGCAATTTTATCACCATCACAAAATCCACTATTAACCTTTCAAGAGCTGTGTGTAGATATACATATTTCAAAGAGGTATATTTTACACATTTTTAAGTAGCTTTTCCACTTAGTATGTTATGAATAGCTTTCTATATCAGTAGATACAGATATAATTTTGAATGATTATCAAATATTTCTTGGTCTACCATAACTTCTTTAATCCTTCCCCTAGTGCTGAAAGGTTATATTGTTTCACTATTTTCATTATATTATATATAATATATATTATATATATAGACATATATAGACATATATAATATGTATCATATAGACATATTATATATAGACATATAGACATTATATATAGACACACATATATATTTTCCTTATAATAAACAATACATGTCTTTGTGCCCTTTGTCTGTGATTTTTTTATATCATAGCTTGAACCATGGTGCTTGAACTCCTAAAACCGAGATCAAGACCTAAGCTGAGATCAAGAGTCAGTTGCTTAACTGACTGAGCCATGCAGGTGCCCCGTGTCTATGATTTTTTAAAAAAATTTTTAAAGATTTTATTTACTTTACAGAGTGAGAGTGAACACAAGCAGGGGGAGCGGCAGGTAGAGGGAGAGGGTGAAGCAGAGTCTCCACTGAGCAAGGAGCCCAACACAGGGCTTGATCCTAGGACCCTGAGATGATGATCTAAGCTGAAGGCAGATGTTTAACTGAGCCACCCAGGCTCCCCATATCTGATTTCTTAAGGATAAATTCTCCTTGCCACCCTCTCATGCTCCCACATATCGATATACCCCAAAGCATCTTTTCTATAAAACAGTGAGCGATGTGCTTGGACTATTGACTTTTCTAAGTAAGGTTCATACATTAAGGCTGGAAAAACCTTACAGATCTCAACAAACCTTCTCCCTTTCACATAAATGAAGGCCAAGAGAGGAGAAGTAATTGCTCAGCAGAGAGCCTGCTTCCTCCTCTCTCTCTGCCTGCCTCTCTGTCTACTTGTGATCTGTCTGTCGAATAAATAAAATCTTAAAAAAAAAACCAATAAAACAAATGTCTTCAGCATTTTGCTCCCGGGGAAACCAGCTCAGTGAAAGATGAAAGAGAAAACCTCAAGCTCTTGATTTCCGGAAGACTCAACTTCCATGACGTTTTGATTAGGTGAACTATCCTGCAGGCAAGATAGTGGCTGCTGCTAAACCAATGCGCAGAGAAATTGAATTGAGTCATAGTAATTATTCATGACAATAAAATGTCCTTTTTATTAGGAAAAAGGATTTTTATATTATAAAAATAATGGTCCTTAAAGCTGGGCATTTTGAAGAGTAGGAAGAAAACACATTTTCTGTAGTCCTGTCATCTAAAGATGTTCATATTTTAGGTAACTTATTTCTAATTTCTTTTTGTGTATGTTTGTAATTTCTATCCTATAAAGCTATAGTAGAGTCTACATAGACTGTTTTCCTTAACATCATATTGCAAACATGCTTGGTTATTGTCTAGTCTTTATAGGTATAATCTTAGTAACTGCGTAATTGTATTGATGTGACAGTTTAGCATTCCCCTATTGAACACATGGTGGTTTCTACCCTTTCACGTTATGAGTTAGAGACAGGAACAGAAAAAGTCCTCTAAAGGATGGCAAGTGTTGGAAATACGGAAATAGTATTTCAAGGTTAACATGTGTCCATAGCCCCAGTCTACACTTCAGTTTAATAGACAGATAATAACTAGAAATAAGATAATCAGGATAATTCTAACCTGACAGCCTTCTTAAAATCTTGAGCACCTGTTTGAAGGAGGGATGCTTAATGTACCTGTTCAATTGAAGGATTTAAAAAATGATCACTCTTCTTGTACGTAAAATGTTCAAGATTCCTTAGAGGCTGATAAAGTCCTTACAACCCCATGCTGTAAAAGTGCCCTCTACAAATGAATTGCCTAGGAAATATGTTAAAATTTAGACTCCTGAGCTCACCTGCAGAAAGCCTGATTTGGGATTGGGATGGGACCTAGGAATATGCATGCTTATCTAGCCCACCAGGTGCTTCTCATGCACGGCACACATGAACCCCCCTTCGAGGTACCATGATGCATGTTAGTGGAGTATCTTCTGCCTGGTGGATGTTCAAGTCTGCCCTTCATGTTCAAGTCTATATCCATCACGGACTATGTCTCCCATGCCTCGGCGGTTAGTGATGAATCAGTCTGATTTTTTTCCCCATTTAAATATAACTTCTTTCATTGCAGCTCACATTTTACATCAAGATTAAGTCATGAGTGATAGATATTACTGACTACCCTTATGTGGGAGGTATAAATTAAAATATTTTTTTAGTTTCAACTTATTAAAAAGGGAGAATGAGGCCCTTGGTTTCACAAAATTAACCATAGTGTTCTGTTGGACTCTCTTCAAGCAATGATTATGCTTTGCCTAGATCTGTCTTAGAGTGGTACAGAGAGTAAATATAAGACTTTACTCTGAGCCCCCAAATGACATAAAGACAGAACATGTAGTTAATTACTGCAGGACAATGCACTGTGGTTGCACAGTCCAAAATAAACTTGTTCATCTTACTGAAGTCACAGAAGTGGGAGAGAGATGTGATATGTAACCTGTATGTCAGGGCCTTATTAACAGATAGGGCCAGTTGGGCTAAATACAACAGCCATTAAGAAAAAATGGACTTGGGATGCCTGGGTGGCTCAGTCTGGTTAAGCGTCTGCCTTCGGCTCAGGTCATGATCCTGGGGTCCTGGGATCGAGCCCCAAATCAAGCTCCCTGAATAGTGGGGAGTCTGCTTCTCCCTCTGCCTGCTACTCCCCCTGCTCATGTTCTCTCTGTGACAAATACAGAAATAAAATCTTTAAAAAATGGACTCAGCAAAAAGATAATGCTAAGAAATGGACAGAGGACTTGAATAGACCCTTTTCCAAATGGACAAGAAATACATGAAAAAATGTTCAGCATCATTATTCGTGAGGGCCATCTAGATTAAAATCATCATGAAATACCATTTTATATCCGTTAAAATGTTTTTTGTGATCATTATCACCCTTATCATAAAGGAAATGAATAAGTACTGGTGAGGATGTGGAGAAATTGTAACCCATCGCTGGTGGGAACATAAAATGGTATAGCTACTGTGGCAAATTATTTGGCAGTTCTCAAAAAGCACAGAACTACCGTAGAACCCGGCAATTCCACTCTTCCGTATATTCTCAAAAGAATTGGAAACACTCAGAATGATATCTGTTCACCAATGTTCATGGCAGCATTACTTACAACAACCAAAAGATGGAAACAAACGAGTGTACATCAACAAGTGAGTGGGTCAACAAAAAGTGGTACGTATGTCCAAATGAGTGGTCCATGCTGCAACGTGATGAACCTCAGAAACCTTGTGCTCAAAGAAGGCAGTAAGAGAAGGCCACGTATTTTAGGATTCCATTTCTTTTTTCTTTTTATGAAGATTTTATTTATTTGACAGAGATCACAAGTAGGCAGAGAGGCAGGCAGGGAGAGGGGGAAGCAGGCTCCCTGCTGAGCAGAGAGCCCCGTGCTGGGCTCGATCCCAGGACTCAACTCTGAGATCATGACCTGAGCTGAAGGCAGAGGCTTAACCCACTGAGCCACCCAGGCACCCCTAGGATTCCATTTCTATGAAATATGCAGAACTGGCCAATCTAAAGACACAGAAAATAGAGTTGGCTGGGGGCTGGTGGGAGGGGGGTATGGCTGGGTGATAACTAAAGGGTTCAGGGTTTCTGTTTGTATGGATGAAAACATTCTAAAATTGGCTGTGGTAGTGGTTGTGCAGCTCTGAATTGTCCATCTTTTTTTTTTTAATTTTTATTTATTTATTTGACAGAGATTACAAGTAGGCAGAGAGGCAGGTAGAGAGAGAGGGTGAGAAAGCAGGCTCCCTGTTGAGCAGAGAGCCTGATGTGGGGCTCGATCCCAGGACCCTGAGATCATGACCTGAGCCGTAGGCAGAGGCTTAACCCACTGAGCCACCCAGGTGCCCCCTGAATTGTCCATCTTAAATGGGTGAATTGTATTAGGTAAATCACATCTCAATAAGCTGCTTTAAAAAAAAAGAAATTAGTGTAAATACATTTATAGCTTACATTCCGGATTCAGAGGGATTTAAGAAAAAGCCAGGATAATTACTGATGTGGAACTCTGCTTCTAATTTTAAAAGAAACAGAATACCTTCAGAAAACAGCAAAAAGCTCTGTATTAGTGCACAGCTTGTTGTCCAGAAAAACCTACCAGCTGGCATTACATTGCAATAAATCTGCTCGATGAAAACTGGAAATATTTTCTTTTGCATTTTGGCTGAAGGCACAAACTCAGGAGAGTGTTTTCTGATCTCTTCTGTATACGTATGTGCCCATGAGTGCCTAGCTACACATATTGGGCATATACTCTATGTATAACCTAAGAGGCATACGTGTACATGTTTTAGATATTCACAGGCAGAGATCAACAAACTGCTGGCCAGATCTTTTTTTGTTCCTTAGTGGCTATGTTTGTTTTCCTTCCTTGGATTGTGTGCAGAATGCCCTTGATTTTGTGAATAACCATGAGCAACTGATGGACCTTGCATTTGGAAACTTCCTATGCACAGCATCTAATTCTTTCTGGGTTCCAACTTCTATTTCCCTAAAGTCTTTTACAGTCTGGCCAATCCATTTGTTAATTCAGCCAAAGAACTGGTGATAAAAGTTTACATCCCGATACTTAGAATGGAGCCCATTAGGGTGGGAAAGAGTCAAGGAAAAACACAAGGAGGAAAGCAATTTTTCAGAAAAAAATTTGTATTGTGTTTTGATGGTTTGGTTTAAAAACCAGAACACACACATTCCAAAAGGTCCAGAAAGAACCTGATGTCTGTGGAGAATACTCTGCCTCCTGGCCTGAAAATTTTGTGTGATCATGTGATCATTTATCATTGAGGCATGTGCTTTCCCCCACGTGACCTGGAGAAACATTCTTAAAATCTTTGCCGTTATGATTTTTTAAAAAGACTTTTTTTTAGAGTGGTTTTAGGTTCACCACATAATTGAACAGAAAGGTACAAAGTTTCCTTATATCCCTTGTCCCATATACAGCCTCTCCATAACCAACACACCTTACCACAATGGTACATTCGTTACAACCAATGGGTCTCCATGGACACATCATTATTATCTAGAGTCTGTAGTTTACACTAGGGTTCACTCTTGCTGAGTTTGTAGCCATCATCCCAATTCATCCAGAATAGTCTCACTGCCTTAAAAATCCTCTCTTTTATGGAATTATCCCTTCCTCCCCCCAATCCCTGATCTTTTTATTCTCTCCATAGTTTTTGTTTTGTGTGGGTTTTTTTTTAGTTTTTTTTTTAATACAAGTGTAATGAACATACAATGTTATATTAGTTTCAGGTGTATATCATATTCAATAATTCAACGCATTACTCAATACTTAAACAGAATTAGTTACCATCTGTCAACCAAATGTTATTACAGTATTATTGACTATATTCCTTACGCTGTACTTTTCCTTCTTTTAAAAAAAAATTTTTTTTATTTACTTGATAGAGATCACAAGTAGGCAGAGAAGCAGGCAGAGAGAGAGGAGGAAGCAGTCTCCCCGCTGAGCAGTGAGCCTGATGCGGGGCTCCATCCCAGGACCCTGAGATCATGACCTGAGCCGAAGGCAGAGGCTTAACCCACTGAGCCACCCAGGTGCCCCTATGCTGTACTCTTCAACTTTGTGACTTATTTCATAACTTCATATTTCATAAGAAGTTAATACTTCCTAATCCTCTTTATCTATTTCACCCATCTCCCTGACCACCTCCCCTCTGACAGCCATTAAGTTGTTCTGTGTAAGAGTTTCTTTCCTTTTTTAGATTCCACATAGAAAAGAAATCACATGGTGTTTTCTTGTTCTGAATTGTTTCACTTAACATGATACCTCTAGGTCCATCATGTTGCTACAAATGGCAAGATCTCATTCATTTTTATTGCTGAGTACTATTCCATCATAGCATGTACCACATCTTTTCTATCCATTCATTCATTGATAAACAATTAGGCTGTATATACATATTTTTGACTACTATAAATAATGATGCAATAAACCTAGGAGCACACATATCATTTTGAATTAGTGTTTTCAATTTCATTGGGTAAATACCCAGTAGTGGAATTACTGGGTCATATAGTAGATCTGTTTTTAATTTTTTGAGAACCCACCATATTGTTTTCCACAGTGGCTGCACCAATTTACATTCCCACTAACAGAGCACGAGGGTTCCTTTTTTCTTCCAATTTTCACCAAAACTCATTATTTCTTTATTTGAGCCATTCTGCCAGGTGTGAGGTGATATTTCATTGTGGCTTTGATTTGCATTTCCCTGAGGGTTAGTGATATTGAGCATCTTTAAATGTGCCTGTTGTACATCTTTTTTGGAAAGATCTTCATGTCCTCTGACCATTTTTAATCAGATTATTTGTTTTTCTGGAGTTGAGTTTTGTAAATTCTTGGTATATGTTGGATATTAACCATTATTGACAATATCATTTGCAAATATCTTCTCCCATTCAGTAGGGCTGACTTGTTTGTTGATGGTTTCCTTCACTGTGCAAAAGCTTTTTTATTTTGATGTAGTTCCAGTAGTTTATTTTTGCTTTTATTTCCCTTGCCTCAGGAGATGTAGCCAGAAAAATGTTGCTAAGGCCAATGTCAAAGAAATTACTGCCTATGTTCTCTTCTAGTTTTATGGTTTCATGCCTTACATTTAGGTCTTTAATCCATTTGGAGTTTCTTTTTGTATATGGTGAGAAAAAGTGGTTCAGTGTCATTAATTTATGTTACTGTCCAGTTTTCCCAGGACCACTTATTGAAAAAACGGTCTTTTTGCTTTTGTATATTCTTGTTTTCTTTGTCATAGATTAATTGACCATATATACATGCATTTATTTCTGAGTTCTCTATTCTGTTCTATCGATGTAGGTGTCTCTATTTATGTTGGTACCATACTGTTTTGATTCCTACAGTTTTGTAGTATATCTTAAGATCTGGGATTATAATACCTTTAGTTTGTTTGTTTTTTTTAATGCCTCTAGTTTTGTTCTTAAGATTGCTTTGGCTGGTCAAAGTCTTTTGTGGTTCCATACAAATTTTAGTATTTCTTCTAGTTCAGTGAAAAATGTGATTGGCATTTCGATAGGGAGTGTATCAAATCTGTAGATTGCTTTGGTAGTATGGACATTTTAACAATATTCTTCCAATCCATGAGTATGGAAAATCTTTGTGTCATCTTCAGTGTCTTTCATCAGTGTTTTATAGTTTTCAGAGTTCAGGTCTTTCACCTCTTTGGTTAAGTTTATTTCTAGGTATTTTATTATTTTTGGTACAACTGTAAATGGAATTTTCTTAATTTCTCTTTGCTGCTTTATTATTAGTGTATAGAAATGCAACAGATTGTACAGAATGTACAGAAGTACATTGGATTTTATATCCTGCAACTTTACTGAATTCATTTATCAGTTCTAGTAATGTTTTTGGTGAAGTCTTAGGGTCTTCTCTATATAGTATCATGTTATCTGCAATTAATGGAAGTTTTACTTCTTATCAATTTGGATGCCTTTTATTTCTTTGTGTTGTCTGGTTGCAGTGGCTAGCACTTCCACAGTACTACGTTGAGCAAAAGTTGTGAGAGTGGATATCCTTGTCTTGTTCCTGAACTTAGGGGAAAATTTCTCAGGTTTTCATGATTGAGTATGATGTTAGCTGTGGGTTTTTCATATGTGGTCTTTATTATGTTGGGGTATGTTTGCTCAAAACCTATTTTGTTAAGGGTTTTTTTTTTTAAATCATGAATGGATGCTATACTTTGTCAAATGCTTTTTCTGTATTTATGAAATGACTGTATGGTTTTTATCCTTTCTCCTGTTGATATGGTGTATCATGTAGATAGGTTTGCAAATGTCAAACCACCATTGGATCCTGGGAATAAATCCCACTTTATTGTGGTGAATTGTTTTTTTTAAATGTATTGTTGGATTTGTTTGCTGGCATTTTACTGATTTTTGCATCTTTGTTCATCAGAGATATTGGCCTGTATTTCTCTTTTTTTTTGGTGTTTTCTTTTTTGTTTGTTTGGTTTGGGTATCAGGGTAATGCTGGCCTCAAAGAATGAATTTAGAAATTTTCCTTCCTCTTTGATTTTTTTTTTTTTTTTGAAGAGTTGGAGAAAAATAGGTATTAACTCTTCTTAAATGTTTGGTAGAATTTGCCTTGTGAAACCATCTGGTTCTGGACTTTTCTTTGGGAGTTTTTGATTACTGATTCAATTTCATTGCCAGTAATTTGTCTGTTTAAGTTTTCTATTTCTTCCTGTTTCAGTTTTGGTAAGTTATATGTTTCTAGGAATTTATCCATTTCTTCTTAGGTTGTCCAATTTGTCAGCATATAATTTTTTATAATATTCTGTTACCATCCTTTGTGTTCCTGTGGTGTTGGTTGTTCTCTTTCATTTATGATTTTGTTCTCTCTCTCCTCCTTCTCTCCCCCCTCCATTTTTTAAACAAGGTAAATAACTTATTAATAGTTAACTATATAAGTAAGTCTCATTATCATAAGCTCTGGGAAGACTTCTATTTAGAACTGAAGAAAAATGAAGTGCTGTTAAACTTAGGATGGAAAACATCTGGTCACTTCAAGGCAGGTATGCAAATAAGTGAGCCTAAAAGCTTCCTATAGCTGTGATGTGCCTGGAGGGAATTGGCAGGGGAATTAACCTTGTTTACTATTGGTACTATGCCAAGCTGTATACAGGGTACCTATAAACCATGCTTTTTTTTTTTTTTTTTTTTAAATCAGTTTGGGTAGAGGTTTATCAGTTCAGTTTATCTTTTCAAAGAACCAGCTCCTTGTTTCATTGATCTGTTCTATTGCTTTTTTAGTTTCTATATAATTTCTTTCCATTCTAATCTTTATTTCCTTTCTTCTGCTGGATTTGGGTTTTGTTTGTTCTTTTTTTTTTTTAATTTTTTTTTTTAAGATATTATTTATTAGTTAGAGAGAGCGAGCGAGCACAGGCAGACAGAGAGGCAGGCAGAGGCAGAGGGAGAAGCAGGCTCCCTGCTGAGCAAGGAGCCCGATGCGGGACTCGATCCCAGGACGCTGGGATCATGACCTGAGCCGAAGGCAGCCGCTTAACCAACTGAGCCACCCAGGCGTCCCTTGTTTGTTCTTTTTCTAGCTTCTTTAAATGTAAGGTCAGGTTGCCTGAGATTTTTCCTGCTTCTTGAGTTATGCCTCTGTTGTCATAAACTTCCTTCTTAAAATGGCTTTTGCTGCATCCCAAAGGCTTGGGACCATTGTGTTTTCATTTCCATTTATTTCCATAATTTTTGAATTCCTCTTTGCTTTCTTGGTTGACCCATTCATTGTTTAGTAGTATGTATTTAACCTCCATGTATTTGTGCTCTTTCCAGATTTTTTTTTCTTGTGGTTGATTTCTGGTTTCATAGCATTGTGGTCAGAAAAGATGCATGTTATAGCTTCAGTCTTTTTGAATTTATTGAGACTTGTTTTGTGACCCAATACTTAATCTCTCCTGGAGAATGTTCCATGTGCACTTGAAAATAATGTATATTCTGCTATTTTAGTATGGAATGTTCTGAATATATCTGTTAAATTCATCTGGTCCAGTGTGTTATTCAAAGCCATTGCTTTTTTGTTGATTTTCTGGTTGAATGATCTGCCCATCGATATAAGTCGGCTGTTAAAGTCCCCTGCTGTTATTGTATTACTATGGATTAGTCCTTTATGTTTGTTATTGACTATTTTATGTATTTGCATGCTCCCATGTTAGATGCATAAATCTTTACAATTGTTGTATCTTCTTATGGATTGCCCCTTTGTTATTATATAGTGTTCTTCTTTGTCTCTTGTTACAGTCTTTGTTTTAAAGTCTATTTTGTCTGATTTAAGTATTGCTACCTTGGTTTTCTTTTGACATCCATTTGCATGATAGGTGTTTCTCCATCCCCTCACTTTCAGTCTATAAGTGTTAGGTCTCAAGTGAGTCTCTTATAGGTAGCATATAGATGGGTCTTTTTTTTTTTTTTCCCCATTCTGTCACCTGTTGGGTCTGTAATCAAAGGAGCGAGACTGATATAAAGCGAAAGTCAAGCAAAGCTCTATTTCGAGCCAAGCATCGAGAATCAAACTGACCGGCCAGGGCCATGTCTTACAAAGAGGCGACCCCTCTCTGCCTTACAGACTGGCTTTTAAGGGCGAAGGCCATGTGGTTGGGCCTGGCCATGCACAAGTGGCCAATGAGATTGTAACACACAGAGAAAGCTGCACAGTCATGCTAGGTCACACATAAGTGACCGATTGAACTACAATTTACCCTAGTAGATATTTGAACTAGCCTATCACCTTGTTCAGAACTGGTATCCAAAAGGCAGGACCCACACTCCTTGGTAGCTAGGGAGACAGTATGCATGTCCCACTGATTGGATGTCTCCACTTGGCCTGACCCGCCCTTGCATTTGGGCTTTGTTATCTGGGACTGATTTCCCAGACTTGCTTTTAAGTAAGTCTGGCGGGGGAGATGAGGGGGGGCAGGGTCAGTTTAAGTTTTACTGCATAAAAAACAAAATGGCTGTTCAACCAAAACAGAGCTGTTTTGGCTAAATAAGCCCTTACATCACCCTAGGCCTTTGATTGAAGTTTTAGTCCATTTACATTCAAAGTAATTATAAGTATGCACTTATTCCTATTTTATTACTTGCTTTGTGGTTTTTCTATGATCCTTCTCTTGCTCTTTCATGGCTTGCTGACTTTTAGTGATATACTTGGATTCTTTTCTCTTTATTTTTTGCATGTATATTACTGGTTTTTGATTTGTGTTGACCACTAGGTTTGTATATAACATCTTCTGCATATAGTAGTCTGTATGAAGTTGATAATTGCTTAAATTTGAACCCATTCTTCTCCCTGCCCCCACCATTTTAGGTATACAGTGTCATATTTCATCTTTGTATTTTGTAGGTTCTTTGACTAATTTTTACAGATATACTTATTTTACTGCTTTTGTTTTCTAGTTTTCATACTCTCATTTATGATCTTTCCTTTCCATTCAAAGAGTCCCTTTTAATATTTCTTGTAGGTCTGGTTTAGTGGCCATGAATTCCTTTAATTTTTGTTCATCTGGGAAACTCTATTTCTCCTTCTATTCTGCGTGATAGCCCTGCTGGATAGACTATTCTTGGTGCAGATTTTTCCCATTGAGCATTTCAAATATATCTTGTCATTCTCTTCTGGCCTGCCAAATTTTTGCTGAAGAATCCAGATAGTCTATGGGTTTCCCTGATATATAACTGTCATCTTTTCTCTTGCTGCTTTAAAATCTTTTTTTATTATTACTATTTGCTATTTTAATTACTATGTGTGGACCTCCTTGAGTTGATTTTGCTGGAGGATCTCTGTGCCTCCTGGGTCTGTATATCTTTTTCCTTTCCAGATTAGGGAAGTTTTCAGTTATTATTTCTTCAAATAAATATTCTATCCTATTTTCTCCGTCTTCTTCTGGGATCCCTATAAAGATTTTGGACTGTTGTGTTTTCATTTTTATCCATGTATTTTTTTTTTCCTCCTGACTTCTTGGTTCACCCATTCATTGTTGAGTAGCACGTTGTTTAGCCTCCCTGTATTGGTGTTCCTTCCAGAGTTTTTCTTGTAATTGACTTCAGTTTCATACCATTGTAGTCAGAACAGATGCTTGATATGATCTCAGTCTTCTTGGATTTATTGAGACTTGTTTTGTGGTGTACATGTGATCTATGCTGGAGAATATTCCATGAACTTGAAAAGAATGTATATTCTGCTGGTTTTAGATGAGGTGTTCTGTATAGCTTTTTATGTCCATCTGGTACATTGTGTGATTCAAAGCCATTGTTTTCTTGTTGATTTTCTGTCTGGATGATCTAGCTATTGATGGAAGTAGGGTATTAAAAACCCCTACTATTATTGCATCACTGCCAATTTCTCTGGTTTTATCTGTTAATTTATGTATTTGGGTACTTCCATGTTTAATGCATAGATATTTACAATTATATCCTTTTGTTGGATTGTTCTCTTTATCATTATGTATTGCCCTTCCTTGTCTCTTGCTGCAGTCTTTGCTTTAAAGTCTATTTTGGGGTGCCTGGGTGGCTTGGTGAGTTGAGCCACCATCTTCGGCTTGGGTCATGATCTCAGGATCCTGAGATCGAGTCCAGTATCAGGCTCTCTGCTCAGTGGGGAGTCTGCTTCCCTCTCTCTCTCTCTCTCTCTGCCTACTTGTGATCTCTCTCTGTCAAATAAATAAAATCTTTTAAAAAAAAGTCTATTTGGGTGCCTGGGTGGCTCAGTGGGTTAAAGCCTCTGCCTTCGGCTTGGGTCATGATCTCAGGGTCCTGGGATCTAGTCCCGCATCGGGCTCTCTGCTTGTCAGGGAGCCTGCTTCCTCCTCTCTCTCTCTCTCTCTCTCTCTCTCTCTGATGGCCTCTCTACCTACTTGTGATCTCTCTCTGTCAAATAAATAAAATCTTTAAAAAAATTAAAAAAAATTTTTTTAAAAAGTCTATTTTGTCTAAGTATTGCTACCCCAGCTTTTTTTTTTTCTGCTTCCATTTGCATGGAAATGGTATGTTTTTCCAGCCTTTTGCTTTCAGTCTGCAGGTGTCTTTAGGTCTGAAATGATTCTCTTGTAGACAGCATATAGATGGTGTTGTTTTTTTAACCCATTTATGTCTTTTGACTGAAGTATTTAGTCCATTTACATGAAAAGTAATTATTGATAGGTTTGTACTTGCCATTTTATTACTTGTTTTTTGGTTGATTTTGTAATTCTTCTTTGTTCCTTTCTTCTTCTCTTGCTCTCTTCCTTTGTGGTTTGACAGATTTTTGTAATATTATGCTTGGATTTCTTTCCCTTTATATTTTGTGTATCTATTATAGGTTTTTAACTGTGGTTAATATTAAGTTTATATATAACACTTTGATTTTAGTAGATATGATTTTACTACTTTTGGGTTTTAACTTCCATACTGCATTTATAAGTGATTAATCAACTACCTTTATTAAATGTTTGCATTTAGCTGTGGAAATTTTTCCTTTCATAATATGTTTACTTCTAGCTATGGTCTTTTCTTTCCATTCAAAAATTTCTTTTAACATTTATCATAAGGTTGATTTAGTGGTAATAAAGTCTTTTAACTTTTGTTTGTTGGGAGAACTTCTCTCTCCTTCTATTCTGAATGATAAACTTTCTGCACAGAGTATTCTTTGGCTGCAGGTTTTTTCCTTTCAGCACTTTGAATATACCATGCCACTCTCTTCTGGCCTGCAAAGTTTCTACTGAAAAAATCACCTGATAGCCTTATGGGATTTCTATTGCATTCAGTTATTTTCTCTTGCTGCTTTTAGAATTTTCTCTTTACCATTACTTTTTGCCATTTTAATTATTATGTGTCTTTGTGGGCACCTCCTTGGGTTAATCTTCTTAGGGGACTCTCTGTGCCTCCTGGATCTGAATGTCTGTTTCCTTCCTCAGCTTAGGCAAGTATTCCACTGTTATTTCTTCAAATGTTTTTTTCACCGCCCCCCACAGTCTCCTTCTCTGTCTGGAATCCCTATAATGTCAATGTCACTAAGTTCCCTTAATCTATTTTCATTATTCATTCTTTTCTTTCTGCTGTTCAGCTTGGTTGCTTTCCATCACCCTGTCTTCCAGATGACTGATATGTTCTTTTGCATCCTCTAATCTGCTATTGATTCCTTCTAGTATATTTCAGATATTGGCTCTTCATCTGACTGATTCTTTTTTATATTTTGGTTGTTGATGGTTTCACTGAGATCCTTCACTCTTTTCTCAAGTCCAGTGAGTGTCTTTATGATCATTACTTTGATTTCTTTGTTGGGCATATTGCTTATCTCTATTTTATTCAGTTCTTTTGTTGTAGATTTTTTTCCTGTTCTTTCATTTGGGACATACTCTTCTCTCCATTTTGTCTCGTTCTCTGGGTTTGTTTCTATGTGATAGGGAGGTCGGGTACATCTCCTGGCCTTGAAGCAGTGGGCTTATATAGAAGAGTTCCTGTGGTGCCCTGTAGCACCAGGTCCCCATGTCACCAGAACCAGACACTCCAGAGTGGGCTGCATGTGCCTTAATGTTGTGGCTGAGCTGTGTTTGTCTTCAGTCCTGTCGGTTGTAATGACCTACTTTGCCTGTTGTGGGGATAGTGGACAGAGTTTTGTCCCCATGCTGTTGAGGGACAAGTCTCAGGCCAACAGGGGCTTATGGGTGAGCAGGCTAGGTCTCAGACTTGTGGTCTGCATGTGGTCTCTCTACCACAACAGGAGTCCCACTGATCACCAGGGTGCTTTCCTGGCACAGCCAGCTAAAGGCTTGGCTGCTCCAACTGGGGTTGCACTGGTGTATGGGGTTATTGCCTCCTTTCTCTAGGGCAGGAATTTGGAGTGGTGCTGGTCCTTGATAGGGTTGCTTGCAGGGTGTGGCAGGGAGAAATCACTTTGGAGGGATGTCTGCCAAGGCAGGTGGGTTAGATGGGACAGGTACACAGGAGAATATGAGGGACAGGCATGTGATGCTAGAAAGATAGATGGAGAGTTTTAGCACTGGCTCCCACAAATGTCTAGTTATCTAGGCTAGAGGAGGGGAAAAACAGTGCCCACCAGTACTTTTGTTCTTTTTTTTTTTTTAATTAAATTTTATTTATTTTTAGTACTTTTGTTCTTGAAGAAGTCTCCTGAAGATCTCTGCACCTCCAGGGCACGTTCTGAGATTAGCAGATAACTCTTCTTCACCTATACCCAAGGTACTTTTCAAACTGCTGCTTCTACGCTATATCTTGACCAGATTATTTATTATTGCTGGCTCTTTAAAGGTGGGGACTGTTTCTTATTACCCTCCAGCTCTTTTGGAGTTAAGCTCCACTAGTTTTTGAAAGCTGGATGTTATGGAGACTTGTCTTCCCAGTGCTGGTGTCCAGCACGTGGTGTGGGATCTGATCCTTCTCCATGCTTGTTGTGTCCCACTTGTTTGTGATTCGTCATCCAGGGGTTTTGTTCTCAATTGCATCTCTACCCCTTCCACCCTTTTTACTGTGCCTCTTATCTATGATTAACTGTGGAATGTCCATTCTGCCAGTCTTCGGGTCATTTTCAGACCTAATTACACCAATGTAGCTGTTATCTCCATCTATGGGACTAGATGAACTCAGAATCCTCCTACTTGATCATCTTCCCAGTACTGCTTACTGTCTTCATAGTTTTGCTTTTCCAGAATGTCATGTAGCTGAAGTCATACATTATGTAGTCTTTTCAGGTTGGCTTCTTTCACTTAGTGATATGTATTTAAGATTATTCCATGTCTTTTCATTTCTTTGTAGTGCTGAATAATAATCTGTTGTCTGGATGTGCCACAGTTTATTTACCTATTCACCTGCTGAAGGGCATCTTGTTTGCTTTCAAGTTCGGGCAATTATGAATAAAGCTATTGTAAATATCCATGTGTGGATTTTTTTTAATTTTTAAAATTTTTTATAAACATATAATGTATTAGCCCCAGGTGTACAGGTCTGTGAATCGCCAGGTTTACACACTTCACAGCACTCGCCATAGCACATACCCTCCCCAATGTCCATAACCCCACCACCCTCTCCCTACACCCCTCCCCCAGGCCTCCCTCAGTTTGTTTTGTGACATTAAGAGTCTTCATGTGTGGATTTTTGTTTGGACATAAGTTTTCAACTCTGGGAAAGTACTAAGAACAGTTATTGCTGGATCATATGGTAAGAAAATGTTTAGTTTAATTTTTTATAAATAAATAAATAAATATTTATTTATTTATTTATTTATTTATTTGACAGAGACACAGAAGAGAGGGAACACAAGTAGGGGAAGTGGGAGAGGGAGAAGCAGGCTTCTGGCAGAGCAGGGAGCCCAATATGGGACTCAATCCCAGGAGTCTGGGATCATGACCTGAGCCAACGGGAGACCCCTAATGACTGAGCCACCCAGGCACCCCAGAAAAGGTTTAGGTTTATAAAGAACTATCACATTGTCCTCCAAATGGTGTACCATTGTTGCAGACCAGTGTGAGAAGTCCCAGGGAAGACCAAGAAAGAACAGTGGGGAGTTAAGAAAAAACAAGAGACAGAAAACTGGGATTGGGAGGTCTTCATGGGCTAATGACCCAGTGGACCCCCAACATGCATAAGAGACTTAATTTTATAGTTCAGTAACAAAAATGTCTATTAAGGAGTTCAACGTTGGAGGGCCATAAGTCCCACATGACCACCTTGTTTCAAAACAAAAGTTGTTTTTTTTTTTTTTTTTTTAATGATTTTTATTTATTTATTTGACAGACAGAGATCACAGGTAGGCAGAGAGGCAGGCAGGCAGAGAGAGAGGAGGAAGCAGGCCCGATGCGGGGCTCGATCTCAGGACCCTGGGATCATGACCTGAGCCGAAGGCAGAGGCTTTAACCCACTGAGCCACCCAGGCGCCCCAAAACAAAAGTTTTCTCAGGCATATGTGTCAAGCTCAAGGACTGTGTCAGTGTGAACCAGAGCATTTATGTGAGCCAAATGAAGTAGTGAGGGAACTTCAGAGATTTCCTGCAGAGGAGACTAGCAGGAGCCTTTGGCAAGACTCCCTTGACTACAAGGACTGTGTCAGCTCGCAATTAGTTCCCCACATACCAACTTGCATTCTCACGTACAGTGAATGAGAGTCCCTGTTGCTCTACATCTTCACCAGCATTCAGTATTGTCATTGCTCTGGATTTTGGTTATTTTGATATATGTGTAGTGGTATCTTATTGTTTTTATTTAAGTAATCTCTACAACCAATGTGGGGCTTGAACTTGTAACATCAAGCACAAAAGTCACATGCTCCACTAACTGAGCCATCCAGGCACTCCTCATTGGTTTTTTAAAAATTTATAATTCCTGAATGACTTACGACATTGAGTATCTTTCTACATACTTATTTGCCATTTGTATACCTTCTTTGATGAGGTGTCTGTTCAGATCTCATTTTGTATTCCTAATTGGGTTCTTGGTTTTCTTATTGTTGATTTTTAGTTTGATTATTTGGTATATTTTGGTTAAAAGTCCTTTATCAGATATCTTTTTAAAAATTGAAGTGTAATCAACATTCAATACCCTATTGGTTTCAGATGTAAACCATAGTAAGTTGATATGTTTATATATTAGGAAATGATATCCATGACAAGTCTGGTTACCATCTGTCACCATGAAAAGTTGTTATATTATTTTCTGTATTCTCCATGCTGTACAATTACATTCCCATAACTTATAAGTGCAAGTCTGTATTTCTTAATCCCCTTCACCTATTTTGCCCATCTGTTTACCTCCCCGACCTCTGGTAACCAGCAGTTCATTTCTTGTATCTTTGAGATTGTTTCTGCTTTGCTTTTTTTCATTTGTTTTGGTTTTTTAGTTTCCACATTTAAGTGCAATCGTATGATATTTGTCTGTCTGATTTCTTATTAATACCCTCTAGGTCCTTCCATGTTGTCTTAAATGGCAAGATTCCTTTTCATTATGGCTGAGTAATGTTCCATTGTGTGTGTGTGTATGTACGTATACAAAAATAAATATACATATATACACATACACCATGGCTTATCTATTCATTTATCAATGAATACTTAGATTACTTCCATATTTTAGCCATTGTAAATAATGCTGCAATAAACATAGGTGTACATATATTTCTTTGAATTAGTGTTTTTTTTTTCTGCAAATAAATACCCAGAAGTGAAGTTGCTGGATCATATGGTAGTTATTTATTTTTATTTGAGGAACTCTCACATTGTTTCTCATTATGGTTGTACCAATTTACATTCCCACCAATAGTGCATGAGAGTTCCCTTTTTCCATGTTTTTGCCAACACTTGTTATTTCTTATCTTTTAGATGCTAGCCATTCTCAAGTATGAGGTGATCTCATTGTGGTTTTGATTTGTATTTCCCTGATTGTTGATGTTAAACATCTTTTCATGTGACTATTAGCCATAGGGAAGTCATTTTTGGGAAAATGTCTATTAAGTCCTCTGCCTATTTTTTAATTGGGTTGTTTAGTGTTTTTAATGGTAAGTTGTGAAAGTTTCTTATATATTTTGGATATTCACCCCTTATCAGATATATGATTTACAAGTATTTCTCATTTAGTAGGTTGCCTTTTTTTTTTTTGCTGATGGTTTCCTTCACTGTGAAAAACTTCAGTTTGATATAATCTTTCTTTCTTTTTAAAAAAGATTTATTTGTTTTTAGGGAGCATGAGCTGGGAGGGCAGAAGGAGAGAGAGAATCTCAAGCTGACTCTGTGCTGAGCAGAGAGCCTGACACAGGGCTCAATCACACAACCCTGAGATCATGACCTGAGCCCAAACAAGTCAGTCGCTTAGTGACTATACCACCTAAGTGCCCCTAATGTAATCTCTTCAAAAATCTTTTTAAGCTTCTGTTGCTCTTGGCCTGAGGAGACTGATTCAAAACAATGCTGTTAAGAAGATTTTAAAGAGCTTTACTGCTTATATTTTCTTCTAGGAGTTTTATGGTTTCAGGTGTTACATTCAAGTTGTTAATCCATTTTGAATTTGTTTTTTACATGGTGCAAGATAATAGTCCAGTTTCATTCTTTTGCATGTAGCTGTCCAGTTTTCCCAACACCATTTATTGAAAACACTGTGTTTTCCATGTTGTATATTCTTGCCACCTTTGTCATTGATTTCTAGCCTCTCTATTCTCTTCTATTGGTCTTTGTGTCTATTTATTTATATTCTAAAGATTTATTTGAGAGAGAGAGAGCACAAGTATGAGGGCACAGAGGGAAAGAGAATCTCAAGTAGATTTCACACTGAGTGGAGAGCCCAGTGTGGGGCTTGATCCCATGACTGAGATCACAACCTGGGCCAAAACCAAGAATCAGACGCTTAACCAACTACACCACCTGGGCATCCCTGTCTATGTGTCTGTGTACCAGTACCATATTATTTTGATCACTATAGTTTTGTAGAATAGTTTGCAATCTTGAAATGTGATACCTGTAGCTCTGTTCTTTTTTCTCAAGACTTGTTGGGATATTCAGAGTCTTTTGTGGTTTCATACAAACTTAGCATTGTTAATTCTGTGAAAAATACTACTGGTATTTTGATAGGGATTGCATTGAATCTGTAGATTGCTTTGTGTAGTATGGACATTTTAACAATATAAAATTCTCCAACCCATGAGTATGGAATATTTTCACATTTATGTGCATCTTCTTCAATTTCTTCTCCCAGTGTCATAGCATTTTCAGAATATAGGTCTTTTGCCTACTTGTTTAAATTTATTCCTAGATATTTTATCTTTTTTGGTGTGATTTTAAATGGGATTGTTTTCTTCTCCTCCTGATAGATTGCAATAAATGTATGGATACACAACCAATTTCTGTAGGTTAATTTTGTACTGAGTGACTTGACTGAATTCACTTATTCTAAATTTTTTTTGGCAGAGCCTTTAGGGTTTTCTATATATCGCATCATATCATTTGTAAATAGTGACAATTTTACTTTTTTCTGTCAACTGGCATATGTTTCATTTTCTTGCCTAATTGCTATGGGTAAGACTTCCAATACAATATTGAATAAATGTGGTTAAATGGGCATTCTTGCCTTGTTCCTGATGTTAGAAGAATGGCTTTCAGCTTTTCCACATTACGATATTGGCTGTGGGTTTGTCATATATGGTCTTTGTCATGTTGAGGTGTTCCCCATATCCACTTTGTTGAGAGTTTTGTGTTTTTTTTTTTTTTAAGATTTTATTTATTTGACAGACAGAGATCACAAGTAGGCAGGCAGAGAGAGTGCAGGAAGCAGGCTCTCTGCGGAGTGGAGAGCCCAATGCGGGGCTTGATCCCAGGACTCTGGGATAATGACCTGAGCTGAAAGCAGAGGCTTTAACCCGCTGAGCGACCCAGGCGCCTCTTGTTGAGAGTTTTTATCATAAATTGATATTGAATTTTGTCAAATACTTTTTTTGCATCTACTGAGATGATCTTATGATTTTTATCCTTTATTTTGTAGTGTATCGTGTTGGTTCATTTGTGGATGTTGAACAGTCCTTTCAATGTGTTGTTGAATTTGGTTTGCTAATATTTTGTTCAGGACTTCTGTATCTATGTTGATCAAGGATGTTGGCCTGTAATCCCTCCCCTTTTTTTCTGTGGTGTCCTTGTCTAGTTTTGTATCAGATAATGCTGGCCTCATAAAGTGAGTTGGAATCATTTCTTCCTCCTCAGCTTTTTTGGAACAATGTAAGAAGTAGTTAAGTCACTTCTTTACATGTTTGGCAGAATTCACTTGTGAAGCTTTTTGGTCCTGGACTTCTGTTTTTGGAGAGATTTCAATTAACGCTTCAGTTTCACTACTTGTAATTTGTTTAGATCTCCCATTTTTTCATGATTTATTCTTAGAAGATTGTTCATATCTAAGAACTTATCCATTCTAAGTTTTCTAATTTGTTGACATATAATTGTTCATAGTAGTGTCTTATGATCCTTTGTATTTCTGTGGTGTCTGTTGTAATATCTTTTATTTGGCTCTCTCAATTCCTTAATGAATCTGTCTAGAGGTTTATCCATTCTGTTTATCTTTTCAAGGAGCCAGTTTTACTGATCTTTTCTATTTAGTCTCCATTTATTTTTGCTCTGGTCTTTATTATTTCCTTCCATCTATTACCTTTGCACTGTGTTTATTATTTGTTTGTAGTTTCTCTAGATGTAAGGAATATTTACATATTTCTTGCTTCTTGAGGTGGGCCTGAATTTCCCTCTTAGAACTACTATTGCTGTGTCCCAAAGGTTTTGGAAAGTTATGTTTCCATTTTCATTAGTCTCCTGGCATATTTTTACTTCCTCCTTGATTTCTTCATTGGCCTACTGTTTCTTTAGTAGCATGTTGTTTAGTCTCCTTATGTTTGTTTTTTTTTTCCAGTTTTCTTCTTATAATTTATTTATAGTTTAATAACATTGTGATCGGAAAGGATGCTTTATATGATTTCAGTTGTCTTGACTTTACTGAAATTTGATTTGTGGGCTAACATGTGATCTATTTTGGAGAATGTTCTGTGTACACTTAAAAAGAATGTATATTCTACACTTTGGGAATGAAATGTTTTATAAGTATCTATTTAGTGTATCTGTCTAATGTGTCATTTAAGACCAATATTGCCTTATTGATTTCCTGTCTGGGTGATTTATCCATTGAATATAAGTGGGATATTAAATTCTATTATGCTACTCCTATCACTGCCAATTTCTCCTTTTATGTATGTTAATATTTGCCTCATATATTTACATGCTCCTACATTAAGTGCATAAATGTTTATGTAAGTTATATCGTCTTCTTGTGTTAACTATTTTTATAGAATTTTCTTCTTTCTCTATTACTATAGTCTTTGTTTTAGTTTTTGTCTCATATGAATATTGATATTCCACCATTCCAGCTTTCTTTCCATTCACATGAAATATCTCTTTTTATTCCTTCACTTTCAAGTTTGTGTCTTTGAATCAGAAGTTGCTTCTTTTGTAGGTAGCATATAGACTTAAAAAAAAAAAATCCTTTGAGTCACACTGTGTCTTTTGACTGGAATGTTTAGTCCATTTACATTTAAAGTAATTCTTGAAAGGTTTGTACTTCCATTTATGAATTGTTTTTGGGTTGTTTTTGTAGTTTCCTGTTCCTTTCTTTTTCTCTTGATCTTTTCCCTTGTGGTTTGTTGATTTCCTTTAGTGTTTAGATTCCTTTCTCTTTGTGTGTATGTGTGTGTGTTTTGTAGATTTTGGTTTGATTACCATGAAATCCATATATGCATATTTCTATTCTCAGCTAATAGTCATTTAATTTTAGGATGCACTTGAATGCATCCTAATAACATTACATTTTTACTCCTCCCATGTTTTATATTTTTGACATTGTATTTTACATTTTTTATTTTGTGTATCCCTTAACTACTAGTGATAGTTGATTTTACTATTTTTGCCTTTCAACTTCTTTTTTTTTTAAGATTTTATTTATTTTAATGACAGAGAGAGATCACAAGTAGGCAGAGAGGCAGACAGAGAGGCGGGGAACAGGCTCCCTGCTGAGCCGAGAGCCAGATGCGGGGCTCAATCCCAGGATCTTGAGATCATGACCTGAGCTAAAGGCAGAGGCTTAACCCACTGAGCCACCCAGGTGCCCCTGTCTTTTAACTTTGATAATAGCTTTTTAAGTGACTGTTCCACTGCCTTTACTATATATTTGTCTATGTATTTGCTTTACTGGTGAGATTTTTTTCTCTCAAATATTTTCATATTTCTTTATGGCCTTATCTTTTCTTTAAAGGAGATCCCTTAACATTCCTCATAATGCCAGCTTAGTGGTAATGATCTCCTCTAGCTTTTGCTTGTCGAGGAGACTATCTCTCTTTCAGTTTTGAATGATAATCTTGCTAGGTAGAGTAGCCTTGGTTGTAAGTTTTTCCCTTTCAGTATTTAACTATATCCTGCCACTCTTTGCTGGAGATTCAGCTGATAATCTTGTGGTTTTTCCCATGTATGAGACTTTTTTTGCTGTTACTGCTTTTAAGATTCTATTTCTCTTTTTAAAAATTAAAGTGTCATTAACACTAACAGTATTATTAGTTTCAGGTTTGAAGCCTTGGGATTCAACACTTATATAGGTAATGAAATGATCACCATTTCATTGGTAGGTAGGTAAATCTACCTACCACGTGTCACCAAATTTGTTTTGTATTAACTGTATTCCTATGCTGGACGTGTATTTCCATGTCTCTACTTGAAAACTGGAAGTTTGTATCTTTTGAATAACCTTTCCCTATTTTGCCCATCTCCCATCTCCTCCCCTCTGGCTACCACCAGATTTTTCTTTGTATCTAGGAGTCTCTTCCTGTTTTTGTTCATTTGTTTTAGATTACACATTTAAGTGAAATCATATGGTTTTTGTCTTCCTCTTTTCTTTTTTTTTCTTTTTTTTTCTTTGTCAGAGAGAGAGAGCGAGCACAGGCAGACAGAGTGGCAGGCAGAGGCAGAGGGAGAAGCAGGCTCCCTGCCAAGCAAGGAGCCCGATGTGGGACTCGATCCCAGGACGCTGGGATCATGACCTGAGCCAAAGGCAGCTGCTTAACCAACTGAGCCACCCAGGCGTCCCTGTCTTCCTCTTTTCATATTTCACTTTGCATAATACCTTCTAGGTCCATCGTTGTCAAAAATAGCAAGATTTTATTTTTTAATGGCTGAATAATCCATTGTACATGTGTGTATGTGTGTACACACACACACACAGATCTACCACATCTTCTTTATTCATCCATTTTGGTTGTTTTCACATCTTGGCCATTGTTAATAATGATGCAATGAACAGAGGGTGCATATGTCATTTCAAATGAGTGTTTTCATTATCTTCAGATAAATACCCAGAGGTAAAATTACTGGATTGTATCATAGTTCTCTTTTTAATATTGTGAAGAATCTCCATAGTGGTTGTATCAATTTACATTTCTACCTGCAGTGTCTAAGGGTTCCCTTTTTTCCCACATCCTCACCAACACTTGTTTCTTGTGTTTTTTATTTTAGCCATTCTGCCAGGTGTGAGGTGATAGTTCACTTAGGTTTTGATTTGCATTTTCCTGATGATTAGTGATATTGAGCATCTTTTCATGTGTCTATTGACCATCTGTATGTCTTCTTTGGAGAAAGGTTTACTCAGGTTCTCAGTCCATTTTTGAATTAGATTGTTAAGATTTTCTTTTTAAATTTTGCTATTTTAATTTCAATATGTCTTGGTTTGGATTTCTAGATTCATCTTGTTTGGGACTCTTTACACTTCCTTGACCTGGATGTCTGTTTTCTTCTCCAGATTAGTACATTTTCAGCTATTATTTCCTCAAATATGTTTTCTGCTTCTCTCTGTCTTCTCCTGGGACCTCTAAAATGCAAATGTCAGGATGCCTGATGTTATCCTTAAAGTCCCTTAAGTTATCATCATTTGAAATTTTGTTTTCTTCAGTTCTGATTGGGTAATATCCACTATTTTCTTGTCCAGATCACTGATCTGTTTTTTTATCATCTAATCTGCTAGTAATTCTCTCCAGTGTATTTTTATTTCAGTTATTGTGTACTTCAGCTCTGATTGATTCTTATATTTTGTTTTTGTTGAAGTTTCTATTTCTTATATTTAACTCTGTTGAAGTTCTCACTTTATTTCTTCATTCTTGAGTTTGGTAAGCATCTTTGACTATTTGAACTGTTTGTCAGGTAAATTACTTATTACCATTTTAATAGAGATCCCCCACCACCACTCCCACAGTCTTAGCTTGTTCTTTCATTTAGAATATATTCCTCTGCCTCCTTATTTTGTTTGACTTTCTGTGTTTGATCTATATATTAAGCAGAACAGCTATTTCTCCCAGTCTTGAAGGAATGACCTTGTGTAGAAGTATCACCTTTATGATTGCTCCTGGTGTCTTTGACAGTTCAATTGCAGGTAGAGCAGACATAGGCTGGGGTTCATGAGGTGCTCTACATTGAGGCTGCCTTGGTGGGATAGCTGGAACTGGAGCAGGTCTATATGCCAGGGGGATCCTGTGTTGGGGCCTTCTTAGCTGGACAGCTGGATCAGGTGCAGGCCAGATTTGTCTCAGGGCATATCATGCTAGGGCTGTCCTGGGATGGCTGGAGCAGGTACAAGGAGGAGGGATCCTGGAAATGCTCCGTTGATGCAGCCCTGGTGGGATAGCTGGATCAGGCACAGGCTGGGAGTGTGGTACATGCTGTGCCAGGGCTGCCTTAGGAGGAAGGCTGGAGCTCATGTAAACCAAGGGACTGGGGTTTGTTGGGATAGCCCTAGCTGGCTATTGTGCATGGACACTGCTTCCTCATGAGCTGTCAAGGTGGAGGGAGAAATATAAAAAATGGTGCTCACTAGCACATCCAACCTTGGAGAGAGTAGTGTCATTCATTTAGTGGAGACTCTCTTGAATTCACCCCCTCAGTTGTGTCTTTTGCAAATATTTTCTCCCAGTCTGTGGGAGTCTTTCACAGAGCAGTTTTTAATTTCAGTGAATTCCAGCTTATCAAATTTTTTTCATGGATAGTGTCTTTGGTGTCATATCTAAAACTTACTGCATACCCAAGGTCATCTAGGTTTTCTCCTGGTTATCTTCTAGGGTTTTTGTAGTCTTGCATTTTACATTTAGGTCTCTGATCCATTTTGAGTTAATTTATGGGAAGATTATAAATTATGTGTCTAGATTAATCTTTTGTGTATGCAGATTGCTGGCTAATTTTTAGAAAAAAAATTTGTTTTAAAGGAATTTTTTTTACCCTTCAGTGTGGGCCTTTCAAAGTTACATCATTCAAATAATTCTTAAACAGTTTTCAAACAGAAAGATTTTCTCAGAGTCTGTCAGGGGCATGAACTTCTTGCTTATCATTTAGAAACAGCGTGGGCATCAGCCAAGCACAGATCAGTTCTCTTGTTGATCTGATTTTCTTTTCTTTTTCAACCTGGTTAGTAGTCAGGCAAGGCAGGGCATTTATCAGTGACCACCAGTTTTAGGTAAACAATGAGGTGGGGGAAAGGTTACTGCTGATTTTTGTTTAGCCAGCAGTGGCAGCTGTTGTATGGGGCCAAAAGCACAGAAGCAGATCCTAAATTGTCTCTGGAAAGGAAAACACAAAGCAGAAGCTGCTGAGCAGGGCAGGAGAGGGGGCATTGGTAATTCAGTGCTTTATGGCTCCTTTTCTGTGAGTCATCCCAGAAGCAATTTTCTCAAAGGAATGGTGAGGAGTGTTTGAGGAATGGGGCCTGGTAAGCCAAGCCAAGCCCAGTTCAACAAAGTGAAAAAATGACATTGAAGGTGGGCGAAGCGGGTGCTCCTTTTCCTCAAGAAGTCAGGGTGGAGGAATGAAATCTCTGCAGAAAGTAATGTGGGGCCTCTCCAATGGTTCACTGTCATGGCCCATCAACGTAGTGGTAGGTGGGATGGTAAGCAGCAGCAAGCAATTGAATCACCTTTCTACATCAGTCCTATTTTTCTTATGTCTCTGATTCTTTCCTGGGTTTATCTTCCATCTTTTCTCCTCTCCTGCCCCTCTCTTCCCACTCTGCTTCTCACTCAGCTGCCTCCCTTGATTTAGGTTGGAGTCTTCATTGATACCCCAACTCAAATTATATTGAATATCTGCTCTGAGCCCAGACACTGGACAGACCAGCTCTGAGCGTTGGGGAAGATGGGAGCAGAGGTAAAGAAATTATACAGTAGCAGCCCTTAATGTGGAGAACAAAGGCAAAAGGAAATATAGATTTAAATTTCCTGACATCTTGCATCCATTGACAAATACTTGTGACAGGCAGAGTATGACATTCCTCCAGGAACTCCCAACTGTCTTCATGTTTTTCTAGAGGCAAAAAACCAAAGCAAAACAAACCTTGGCTTGACAATAGCCAGGCCTCCAGGATCCTGTTAGGTCTTCTTTAATATATGAAAATCCTTTTGGAAATTTCCTTTGTTTCTACCCTGCCACCCCCATCTTAAAGGTGTATAACCAATTGCTCCTCACAATCCCAGGGCATCTCTTCCTGCATGCTGAGTCCTGTTCCTGTGCTTAATAGAACCACATTTTTTTTTTAACACCAAAAATATCTCAAGAATTCTTTAACCATTTACTCCTGGACCCCACATCACATCACATCATCCCCTTATCCATGGATGAATAAGACCCCCTAGTAGATTCCTAAAACTGCAGATAGTACTGAACCCTCTATACACTATTTTTTCCTATGTGTACACATCTATGATAAAGTTTAAAATGTATTTTTTAGAGTTTATTTATTTACTTGACAGAGATCACAAGTAGGCAAAGAAGCAGGCAGAGAGTGAGAGGGAAGTGGGCTCTCTGCTCAGCAGAGAGCCTGATGCTTTGCAGGGCTCTATCCCAGGACCCTGAAATCATGACCTGAGCTGAAGGCAGAGTCTTTAAACCACTGAGCCACCCAGGCACCCCCACAACTATGATAAAGTTTAATTTATAAATTGGCACGGTAGGAGCGTAACAAATTGTAGGAGCACACTGTAATAAAAACCACGTGACTCTCAAAATATTGTTCTGTACTCATCCTTCTTGTGATGATGTGAGATGATAAAATGCCTATATGATGAGACGAAATGAGGTGAATGACAGGCATTGTGATGTAGTGTTATGTTACTATTGCCCTGACAACACATGGAAAGGTGAATCCTCTGCTTCTGGAGCATGTTTGATAGGGGCCCCCTGAAATCATGGAATGTAAAACTGCAGGTAATGGAGGACTACATTAGAAGACATAGTACCTTTTGCAGAGGGCTTGGAATGGGGAGATGCATTACATACCAATGTCACCATTTGACGTCAGGATCTTTCCTGAAAATTATGGTAAAAATGGTAAAATGGTACACAATATTAGATTTCTGGAGAAGATGGCAGAGTAGAAGGACTCTAAGTTCACTTGTCCCATGGATACAACCAGAAAACTCTCACATCAATTTAAATAACCCAGGAAATGACCCAAAGACTGCAGAACAAACTCCAAAATTCCATATAGAGAAGAGGCCACATTGAGGACAGTAGGAAGGGTGGAGAAGCCGTGGGTAGCTAAGCTCCATGGGTGTGGTCACTGGAGGGAGAGAGCCACTGGCACAGAAAGGGGGAGAGGAATAGACTATCACCCTGGGGAGCCTGCATAGGGAAGGCAAATCCCCATAACATCTGGGCCTGAAAACTAGAGGGGCCAAATTTCATGAGTTCTTACAACCAGCAGGATGTAAAGCCTGAAACATAAAAAAAAAAAAAAAAAAGGTCAGGCTCAGCCGTAGGAGAGCTGGGAGGGTGATAGGAAATGAAGTCCCTGCCCTTAGAGACAGCACAAAAAACAGATGGTGGAGACAGAGCATAGGAGCAGTAGTTGGAAAAATGCCTGAGGCACATGGGAGGGAGTTATTTACTAATCTCTGAATTAGCTGAGGGACATCTCTAGGGACAAAGGAGCTGCAAGTGTCATTTCCCTCCCCCAGCCCCAGCATAAACATACATGTAGGAACCAGCAGTGTTCAGACACTCACTACTTAAAACTTGCTTCAACTGTGTCCTGCCCCCTCCAGCCAGGCTCTCCTCATTCCTTAGGTTGCTCCCCAACCTCCACCATGCCAGAAGATGAGTGGAAACCTTGCCAACATTGCATCTCCTGATTGCACACTTTGTGGGCCTTGGTCCTGGTAGTGGCTGATCACATCCTCTTAAAGCAACGGTGCACCTTGTTAAAACCATGTTCCCCACCACAACATTCAAGGGCAAGAGCTGTAGCTAAATTTCCTAACACAGAGATACAGAGTTAGACAAAATGAGGAGACTCAAGAATATGTCCCAAAAGAAAACAACAAAAATCACAGCAAGAGGCATAAGGGAAATGGAGATAACCAGTATGACTGATAAAGAATTTAATGATCATAAAGATACTCATTGGACTTAAGAAAAGAGGACCTCATTGAGACCCTTAAAGAGATAAAAAAAGAGAACAAATCAGGGATGAAGAATAAAATTATTGAAAGTAAAAATACACTTGATGGAATAAAGAGCCAGATAGAGGGAGCAAAAGAACAAATCAGTGACTAGGAAGATAGAGTAATGAAAAGTAATCAAGCTGAGCAGAGGAGAGAAAATATATAAAATGAGAATAAACTTAGGGAACTCAGTGACTCCAAGTATCCTAACGTGCACATTATAGGGATCCCAGAAGAAGAGCAAAAAGGAGATAGAAATTTATTTGAAGAAATAATACTTAAAACTTCCTGAATTTGGGGAAGGAAATAGAAATTCAGATCCGGGAGGCACAGAGTTCCCCTAACAAAATCAACCCAAGGAGGTCCACATCAAGACACATAGTAATAAAAATGGCAGAAAGCAGTGATAACTTTAAAAGCAAGAGAAAATAAAACCGTTACATACAAGGGAAACCTCACAAGGCTATCGCCTGATTTTTTAGCAGAAACTTTGCAGGCCAGAAGAGCATGGCATGATAGACTCAAAGTGCTGAAAGGGAAAAATCTGCAGCTAAGAATACTTTATGCAGCGAAACTATCATTCAGAATAGAAGGAGAGAGGAAGAATTTTCCAAACAAAAGCTAAAGGAGTTCATCACCACCAAATCAGCCCTAAAAGGAATGTTAAAGGGGACTCTTTGAGAAAGAAAGACCATAAGTAGGAGTAAGAAAAGTGGGAAGCACTAAAGCAGTAAAATATATCCATAAAAATCAGTCAAGGAATTAATAAAATAAAAGATGTAAAGTATGACCCCATGTACCAAAACACATGGAGGAAAGGAATAAAGAATGGGTTCAAACTTAAGTGACCCTCAAGGTAATATAGACTGCTATATGCAGAGGATTTTATAAACAAAAATGGGAACCACAAATCAAAAACTAGTAATATATATGCAGAAAGAGAGAGAAAGGAATTCAAGTATATCACTAAAGAAAGCCAACCTATGGTGAGAGAAGAGAGCAAGGGAAGAAGGGAACAGATAAGATCCACACAAACACAAAGCAAATAACAAAATGGCAATAAATACCTACTTAATAATTGAATTTAAATGGACTAAATGCTCCAATCAAAAGACAGATTAATGGAATGGATTAAAAAAAAGTCCCCATTATATGTTGTCTGAAATGAGTCTCCTATAGGCCTGAAGACACATGGTGATTGAAAGTGAGGGGGTGGAGAAACCTCTATCAGGCAGATGGGGGCAAAGAGAAAGCTGGAGAAGCAATATGTACATCAGACAAATTTTGGACCTGTGGTTTTCTTTTTAATGTTAAAAAATGGTCAAGGCAAATGTAGATGAATTCTAGAGAAAGTTCGAGGAAAGAACTCCAAAACTGGCTACATATGAGGGCAGGGGGAGTGGGGAGAGTCAATGAATAGAATAAAGTCCACAGTGACCAAGACTTAGTCTGGGAGGTTGGGACAGTATTGAAGCCATTAACAGAAACAGAAGTCAGGCAGGGCAGCACTTTTATGGGGATGGATGGAGTCCAGGTTAATTTCAGATGACTTTGAGCTAACAGTGGGCCATTACAGTAGAAATGTCAAGTATGCAATTGGAAATGGGTGACTGGAGCTCATGAAGAGGGAACACGGTTGTCACTAATAGAGTCACATTGCACCTTAGACAAGAATGGATGCATTGTCTGTGTGGAAAGGGGGTGGAGGAGGTGGAGGGGAGGGCACTGGGGAGGTTCAGTCATAAAATGTATAATGTCATATAGGCTTAAGAAAAGTGCAAAGGATCATTGTAATCCTGGGCAAAAAGGCCCAGGAGGAAAAACAGGAGGAAAGGCTGCTTGGAGTTCAAAGTAGGAGATCAGTGTTGACATTTGAAAGCATGGAAAACTTTTTCATAAAAGCAGTTGGAGTAAAATCTCCCTGGCTTACTATGTTAAAAGCAAGCTACAAAATGTACAGCAGCTTTGGTTAATTTTGTGTTCAGGAAGACAGTGCAAAAAAGATTTCAGAGAAACAGCATTTTGATGGAGCGTAATACCCTTGGCTTCTTTCTAGTGTCTCCCTAATTCTGCAGCAGAACAGAATGACCGTCATTCCTGGCATTTTTTACTTTTAGTTTTATTTTAAGATTTATTTATTTATTTGTCAGAGAAAAAGAGTATACAAGCAGAGGGAGCAGCAAGCAGAAGGGGGAAGCAGGCTCCCCAATGAGGAGATCTCAATCCCAGGACCCAGAATCATGACCTGAGCCAAAGGCAGATGCTTAAGGGACTGAGCCACCCCAGCATTCCTGCCCTTCCACAAACACTTCCTAAGGCCTCCTGGGTGTCAGCTGGGTTCCAGGAATCCAAAGGTGAAGGGGGTGTGGTCTCCAGGTGTGCAGCAGCTCCCAGCCTAAATGGGGTCAGCAAGTGAGTATCCAGGCCCTGCTTAGACAGGATTAAAAAACATTGGTGGTACTGAGCAGGAGTAAATTGGGGTTAAGGTTGCTGCATTTGCAGCTCTGTCTCCCTGCGTGGCACCCCCTCCTCTGCCCTTCCCATTCTGCTTTTTGTCCATCGGTTGCTTCATTTTGACTTCTCAGATGCCTTCTCTCCTTCACCTTAGTTCAGCATACTTTTGTCTAAAACTGTTTCTTCACCCTCCCACCAGCTCCAGCCACCTCTAGGGGACACATGCTGCTGGCTTGTGAGATGCCCTCAGCCTAGAATTCTCTCTGCATCCCTGCTTCCTAGGGAAAACTCTTGTTACCCTCATGGATCGCCTCATAAAAGCTTTCCGGATTCCTCTCCTTGAGTGCACTCCCTCACATTCTACAGACTTTCCGCTTCAGGCAGCTCTTGGTAATATACAAATGTGTCATCTGATCTCTAATGGACAGTTTGAGTGTTGGCTTTCCCAAGGTAGCTAAACTTGTGTGTAATTTCTAGATGAAGGAGAAGAGTATTAAGTGAGATCGTAGATTATGAGAAGATGTTTCCTATTTGGTGCGCAGCTTAAGGATAAATATTCAAAGTCAGTCCTATTTTTAACTCAGTTAATGAAATTTCCTTAAATGTTGTAATTCACAGTCCAACATTCATATAAATTCAGTAAACTTGATTTTGTTTGTATGCACTTCCAGTGCCAGACTGGTCAGTTGGTGACCTCAACAAGCAAGCAACACCTTCCCAGGCAATTTTTTAAAAAAAACACCCTATAGAGAGGAGGAGTCAAGATGGCAGAGAAGTAGCAGGCTGAGACGACATCAGCCAGCAGGAGATCAGCTAGATAGCCTATCAAACCATTCCGAACACCTACAAATCCAACAGAAGATCGAAGAGAAGAAAAACAATTCTAGAAACAGAAAATCGACCACTTTCTGAAAGGTAGGACCAGCGGAGAAGTGAATCCAACGCGACGGGAAGATAGACCCCAGGGGGAGGGGCCGGCTCCCGGCAAGCTGCGGAACAACGGAGCACAAAATCAGAACTTTTAAAAGTCGGCTCCACGGAGGGACATCGCTCCAGAGGCTAAACTGGGGTGAAGACCTCACGGGGACAACGTGGACTCAGGTCCCGCGGGGTCACAGAAGGATCGGGGGTGTCTGAGTGTCGCAGAGCTCACAGGTATTAGAGCGGGGAAGCCGGCTGCGGAGACAGAGCCGAGGTTTCCTAGTGGTCTGTGACACGGACCGGTGCTCTGTGGCACTGGCCGGTGCTCTGTGCGAGGGGTCCCCACAAGATCCGGGGAGACTCCGACCCGGGAGAGCTCAGGGATCTATGGGATTCGGAGACTCCAGGTGGGACTCTGCCAGGGACAGAGACGCTTGGTCACAGGCTGGGTGAGCTCGGAGCACTCCCAGAAGCCAGTGAGACGGGACTGCTTGCGCACGATTTTCTCTGAGCGCGGTCTCCGGGCGCAAACGTGGGCTGGGGAGACTGGAGGGATTAAACGCTTTTCTATGAAGGTGCACTGAAGACTGGGGCCCCTAGCTCTCGGCTCCTCTGAACTGGAGACTGGGAGGCCGCCATTGTCATTCCCGTCCTCCAGAACTCTACGGAAAGCGTTCAGGGAACAAAAGCTCCCGAAAGCGAACCTGAGAGGATTACTTAGCCCGGCCCCTGGTAAGGGCGGTGCAACTCCGCCTGGGGCAAAGACACCTGAGAATCACTACAACAGGCCCCTCCCCCAGAAGATCAAAGAAATCCAGCCAAGACCAAGTTCACTTAACAAGGAGAACAGCGGATTCTTATCTGGACAAAATGACAAGGCGGAAAAACTCACCACAAAAAAAAGAGCAGGAGACAGGACCGAAGGCTAGGGACCTAATCAATACAGACATTGGTAATATGTCAGATCTGGAATTCAGGACGACGATTCTCAAGGTTCTAGCCGGGTTCGAAAAAGGCATGGAAGATATTAGAGAAAACCTGTCAGGAGAAATAAAAGCCCTTTCTGGAGAAATAAAAGAACTAAAGTCTAATCAAGTTGAAATAAAAAAAGCTATTAATGAGGTGCAATCAAAAATGGAGGCTCTTACTGCTAGGATAAATGAGGCAGAAGACAGAATTAGTGATATAGAAGACCAAATGACAGAGAATAAAGAAGCTGAGCAAAAGAGAGACAAACAACTACTGGACCACGAGGGGAGAATTCGAGAGATAAGTGATGCCATAAGACGAAACAACATTAGAATAATTGGGATTCCAGAAGAAGAAGAAAGAGAAATAGGAGCAGAAGGTATACTGGAGAGGATTATTGTAGAGAATTTCCCTAATATAGCAAGGGGAACAAGCATCAAAATCCAGGAGGTGCAGAGAATCCCCCTCAAAATCAATAGGAATCGACCCACACCCCGCTATGTAATAGTAAAATTTACAAGTCTTAGCGACAAAGAGAAAATCCTGAAAGCAGCCCGGGACAAGAAGTCTGTAACGTACAATGGTAAAAATATTAGATTGGCAGCAGACTTATCCACAGAGACCTGGCAGGCCAGAAAGAACTGGCATGATATATTCAGAGCACTAAACGAGAAAAACATGCAGCCAAGAATACTTTATCCAGCTAGGTTATCATTGAAAATAGAAGGAGAGATTAAAAGCTTCCAGGACAAACAAAAACTGAAAGAGTTTGTAAACACCAAACCAGCTCTACAGGAAATATTGAAAGGGGTCCTCTAAGCAAAGAGAGACCCTAAAAGTATTACCAGAAAGGAACAGAGACATTATACAGTTACAATCACCTTACAGGCAATACAATGGCACTAAATTCATATCTCTCAATAGTTACCCTGAACGTAAATGGGCTAAATGCCCCAATCAAAAGACATAGGGTTTCAGAATGGATAAAAAAACAAAACCCATCCATATGCTGCCTACAAGAAACTCATTTTAGACCTGAAGACACCTCCAGATTGAAAGTGAGGGGGTGGAAAACAATTTACCATGCTAATGGACATCAGAAGAAAGCTGGGGTGGCAATCCTTATATCAGATCAATTAGATTTTAAGCCAAAGATTATAATAAGAGATGAGGAAGGACACTTCATCATACTCAAAGGGTCTGTCCAACAAGAAGATCTAACAATTTTAAATATCTATGCCCCTAACATGGGAGCAGCCAACTAT